>CAUYQV010150539.1:0-28637 GCA_963574575.1 Galagoides demidoff | reverse complement strand
GAGACAGAGCCTCAAGCTGTCCCCCTGGGTAGAGTGCTGTAGCATCACAGCTCACAGCAACCTTCAACTCCTGGGCTCAAGTGAATCTCCTGCCTCCACCTCCCAAGTAGCTGGGACCACAGGCGCCCACCACAACACCTGGCGATTTTTTGGTTGCAGCCGTCATTGTTGTTTGGCAGGCCCGGGCTGGATTTGAACCTGCCACCTTAGGTGTATGTGGCTGGCACCTTAGCCACTTGAGCCACAGAAGCCAAGCCATAGAAACAGATTTTTTAAAGTTATTCTTTCAGAATCTTCCAAGTACTAAGTGGCTTTAGCCCTGAAAACTTCCCCGCCATAAGACAAAGTGGTGGCACCAGCTAAGGGCGCCAGGAAGTGCTCCCTCAGCACCTGGCAGCAGCTGGTGCCTATCTGCTTCCAGTTTATGGAAGAAACACAAGCACTCTTGAAATTTCAACACTCAGGTCCTGGCATTCCATAGAAACTAGTAGCTTCAAAGGTGGGACTACAGTACCCATCCATCCCTAATCCTCTCACTGTGTTTGACATGGCTGCTGGGTCTTAGGCTCAGTTTTGTTATCTGCCTGAGCCTGGCAGGTTGAGGAAGTTCATGCTCACTTCCCTGGGAGGACCCGGCCTGGGCCCTGGTGTTGGTTCAAAAAAAGAAAATAAGAAAACACTGAGAACAGAGATGAGCCCAATGGCTCTGGAATCAGAACTGAATTCAATGCCAGGTTCCAAAGCCTCTCATGGTGAACTTGAGCAAGTCATTTCAGACTTCTGAGCTTCAGTTTCTTGGTCCAAAAACGACAACCTTGCATTGGCTGCAGGAGGGTGTCACTGAAATGGCCTGGATGAGCAAAAGTAAGAGAGCATTCCTCCTGTCCTCCTCTCTTTCAACCCTGTCCTCCTCTTCTTTAAACATTATATATTTTTATTTTTATTTTTATTGCACAAGGTACAAAATTCAAAATGCAGATAAAGGTACTCAGTGAAAAGTCCACCCCCACTGTGGGAAACCAGGGTTACCAGTCTCCCAGGGATCCCCGCAGGGCTGGGGGGGGACCCTCACTTCCCAAAGTCCTAGCAGCATAGGGTACATCAGTATGCACGGACCTTTCACATTCTTTTAGTTGCACAGTATTTCACTGTGTGGTGATGGGATACTTTATTTACCAGTTCTTTACTGATGGGCAGTTTGGTGATTAGTTCCTTTTTTTTCTTTTACACACAATGAACTATCTTTAAAAATGTATCATTTCACATGTATGTAAGAGACATTTCCGAAAATGGAATTGCTTGTGAACTTTTTGAGACAGTTTCACTATGTTGCCCTTGGTAGATAGAGTGCTGTTGTGTCACAGCTCACAGCAACCTCAAACCCTTAGGCTCCAGCAATTCTCTTGCCTCAGCTTCCCAAGTAGCTGGGACTACAGGTACCTGCCACAACACCTGGCTATTTTTTGTTGTTGTTGCAGTTGTTTAGCTGGTGCGGGCTGGGTTTGAACCGGCCACTCTAGGTGTATGTCTGGTGCCATAACCACTGTACTATGGGTGCCGAGCCTGCTTATGAACTTTTAATAAGTACTGTTAGAATTCTCTTATAAAGGTTGCACTGATTTTCAGTTTTGTGGGGTTTTTTTTGTAGGTTTTGGCCAGGGCTGGGTTTGAACCTGCCACCTCCAGCATATGGGGCCAGTACCCTACTCCTTTGAGCCACAGACACCTCCCTGATTTTCAGTTTTATCAACAATTATGAAAGCATCTGTCCCCCACAGTGACATTTGCACAATAAATGTGGGTTTATCTTATTACTAGTGGGGTAAACACATTCTCATATGGTTAAGAACTCCGTGTATTTCTTTTTCTGTGAACTGTGCGTGTTGTTAGCCCACTATAAAAATTAGGTTGATGGGCCAGATACAGCAGCTCAAGCCTGTAATCCCAGCACTCTGGAAGGTTGAGGTGGGAGGACTGCCTGAGCCTAGGAGTTTGAGACCAGCCTGGGCAAGAGTGAGACCCCATCTCTGCTATAGAAAAAATTAACTGGGTGTCGTGGTGGGCTCCTGTGGCTCCATCTACTTGGGAGGCTGAGGCAGGAGGACCATTTGAGCCCAGCCTGGTGGGCTCTCTAGCCTGGGAGACCGAGTAAGACACTGTCTCCCAATAAATAAATAAATAATTAGGTCGATGGTCGTCTTCTTATGATTTATTGGAGCTCTTTAGATACTGAGGAAGTGAGCTCTATGACACATGTTGCAAAATTGTTTTCCTGGTTTAGAGCACTGGCAGACTCCTTTGACTTTGTATATGACTACTCTGTCATGTAGAAATTCTTTACTTATGTAAGGTCTAATACATTTTATGTCATGCTTAAAAAGTAGTTCCCCTGCATTTATTTTATATGTATATATATGTATGTATATATATTTTATCATCTTCACTCCACCTGAAATTTATTTTATTAAAATGTGTTCATTTTTTTAAGGTTAGCCAGCTAGTTGTCTCAAGTCATAAATTTTAAAATGTCATCTTTTATAGTAACTTGGCTCCCAAATCCCTTCTCCTTCCTCTCTTTCAACCCATGCCCAGTGACCTCAGACTCCTTTTCTTTCTCTCCACAGTCCTCCCATCCCTCCTTCACCTGGGGAGCCAGGCGTTGATCCTGGTATTGGTGTCTGACAGCCACACAGCTGTACTGAAGCACAGTGTCTCAAGCAAGTGGAGACCTCAGAAGCATCCTTTGACTTTACAATAAAGGACACTGAGATCCAAAGAAGTAAACTGGACTGCCCAAGACTACGGAGCAGGTTAGTGGTTGTGACTTTTCACTACTATTCGAGAAGTATTGGTTTTGCCATAAATCCAGTTCAATCAATAGATGTCTATTAAACAACTAGTCTACCCAACAATGCACTACACACTGGGACTCCAGAAATAAGTGACACAGCTCTGTGCTTCCAAATAGATGACAGCCTGTTGTGGGATCTAAACATACACATCACAGACTAACAGGTAAGGGAATAGTGGCCTGCGAATGTCATTAACTTTGCAAGGGAGGCTCAGAAGATACCCAATTGTTAATTGAGCCTGACATGACTAGGACTTTGCTAAAAACTTAGAGAAGGCATCTAGGTATATGGCAACAGTGGAACACAGTGGGGTGTCTGTTGGTATACAATCAGGAAGAATTAATCTGACTCAGTGCCAATTGTGGGTGGAGTCAAAGTCTCTGAGAACCTGTGGTCCTTGGCAGGCTCTTATGTGGTTTGTGTTCTGGCTCCTAAAACTACAAGCTAAGAATTATATCTAAATGGATACATCCATAGGGCCTTCAAGTATCACCAGAAGGAAATACATCTTCTCCTTGGAAGAATATACTTTCATCTAATACCTCAAAATAGTCTTACAGAGAGAATTCTAACAAATATAAGGTCACAATCAAAAATCACAGAACACTTAAGTTTTCAGGAAGAAACAGGCCCTCCTAAGTGCAAGTCAGCAGAAGCAAACAACAGAACTACACCTGCAAATACTTCAGATATTAGAATTACTGGATGCAGGCTTGGTGCCTGCAGCTCAAGTGGCTAAGGCGCCAGCCACATACAACAGAGCTGGCGGGTTCAAATCCAGCCTGGGCCTGCGAAACAACAATGACAACTGCAACCAAAAAATAGCCAGGCATTGTGACGGGCATCTTTAGTCCCAGCTACTTGGGAGGCTGAGGCAAGAAAATCGCTTAAGCATAGGAATTAGAGGTTGCTGTGAGTTGTGATGCCACAGCACTCTACCTAGGGTGACAGCTTGAGGCTCTGTCTCAAAAAAAAAAAGAATTACTGGATGCAAAATGCAAAATACTTATGTTTAATATGATTAAAGAAATAAAATGAGGAATTAAAAATACAACAAAAGAATAAGAGAACTTTATTTTAAAAGACCAAGTGTGGCTTGGTGCCTGTAGCTCAGCAGCTAGGGTGCCAGTCACATACACCAGAACTGGCTGCTTTGAATCCAGTCCAGGCCTGCCAAACAACAATGACAACTACAACCAAAAAATAGCTGGGTGTTGTGGCAGGCACCTGTAGTCCCTGCTACTTGGGAGGATGAGGCAAAAGAATCTCTTCAGCTCGAAAGTCTGAGGTTGCCCAGGCCTGCCAAACAATAATAACAACAACAACAGCCAGGTGTTGTGGTGGGCACCTGTAGTCCCAGCTACTTGGGAGGCTGAGGCAAGAGAATCGCTTAAACCTAAGAGTTGGAGATTGCTGTGAGCTGTGACGCCATGGAACTCTACTGAGGGTGACATAGTGAGACTCTGTCTCAAACAAAAAGGAAACAGAGACACAGAAATAAAAAAACATAATCAATCTAGATTAAAAACTCAATGGATAAGCATCAAAAATAATAATTTCAGTAGACTAAAACATGTTAAATTTGCCAGGCTTGGTGGCTCACATCTGTAATCCCACCACTCTGGGAAGCTGAGGTGGGTAGATTGCTTGAGTTCAGGAGTTTGAGATCAGCCTGAACAAGAGCAGCAAGACCCCATCTTTACTGAAAATAGAAAAACTAGCCAGGCATTGTGGCAGATGCCAGTAGCCCCAGCTACTTGTGAGGCTGAGGCAGGAGGACCACTCAAACCCAGGAGTTTGAGGTTGCTGTGACCTATGATGACACCATGGTGTCTCAAAAAACAAATAAACAAAAGTTTAAAATAGGCTCGGTGCCTGTAGCACAGTGGTTATGGCGCCAGCCATATATAACAAGGCTGGTGAGTTTAAGCCTGGGCCGGGCCTGCTAAACAATAATGACAACTACAACAAAAAACAGCCGGGTATTGTAGTGGCCACTTGTAGTCCCAGCTACTTGGGAGGCTGAGGCAAGAGAATCACTTGAGCCCAAGAGTTTGAGGTTGCTGTAAGCTGTAATGCCATAGCACTCTATCACGGGTGACATAGCAAGACTGTTTCAAAAAACAAAAAAAAGAAAAAAAGTTTAAAATAAATAAATAAAACATGTTAAATATATCAAATCTGTGAGTTAACATTGATCCAAAAATACCTCACTGGAAGGACTAAATAGAAGATTAGAGCTAACCTAAGAGAGCAATGGTAAACTAGAAGAATTATTCCCTCTAAGACACCCAAAATAACAAAAGGATTAATAATTAAAAAGAATTTAAGAGATATAAAGGGTGGCTTGGCGCCTGTGGCTCAAGTGGCTAGGGCACCAGCCACGTACACCCAAGGTGGCGGGTTTGAATCCAGCCCGGGCCGCCAGACAACAATGACCAGGCGTTGTGGTGGGCGCCTGTGGTCCCAGCTACTTGGGAGGCTGAGGTGGGAGACTCGCTTGAGCCCAGGAGTTGGAGGTTGCTGTGAGCTGAAATGCCACAGCACTCTACCCAGGGGGACAGCTTGAGGCTCCTGTCTCAAAAAAAAAAAAAAAAAAAAGAGAGAGACATAAAGGGTAGACTAAGACCTAATATAACTAACTGGCATTTCCAAAGGAAAGATGAGAGATAATGGTGAACAATATTCAAAGAGATAATGGCTAAAGATGTTCTAGAACTTATGACAATCACCAGTCCCTGGTTTCACAACCCTCAGTGAATCATTAGCCAAATAAAATAAAATCCACTCCTCAGGATTACATGATAATGGATTGCAAAGCACAAAACATAAACACATACAACCAAAGAGCAGAATTTACCTAAGAGAACAGCAACTGGGTTGCCAGTTTCTTAACATCAATAATCAAAAATGAAAGACAATGAAATATTGCCTATAAGTACTAAGAGAAAATAACTGTCAAGCTAATATTTTATACCCAGTAAAACTATGTTTTAAGAATAAGTACAAAATAAAATTATGCCAAACAGAAACTAAAAGCTTATGACTAAAGACCCTCACTGGATTCTGCTTCCAGAAAGAAGGCCTACGATGAAAGGAAAAATGTAAGTAAATGGTAAGTGTGTGGAAAACTGAAGCAAAAATTAACCACATGCAACATTAAAAATAGCACCCAATTTGTGGAATTAAAGGGTGGAAATAAGATGCAGCTAAGCCACAGTGGGACAACTCAGTTTGAGTAGGGACAGCAATGATTTACATAAAGCATTCCAAGGTCTTTGCATTGTTTGCAAAAAAAATATAGACATCACAAACTAACTTTAAACATTATGTAGTCTACATGCATCAAAAGAATATAAATAAAGTATATAAGTTTCAAAGTGGTAAGGAAAAAAAACTGGGAGTGAAGACAAGAAAAACTTTTAAGCAGTATACAAGAAAGAATGAGAGGAGGCTCGGCACCTATACCTCAGTGATTAGGGTGCCAGCCACATACACCAGGGCTGGCAGGTTCAAACCCAGCCAGGGCCTGCTAAAACAATGATAACTACAACAAAAAATAGCCAGGCATTGTAGCAGGCACCTGTAGTCCCAGCTACTCGGAGGCTGATGCAAGAGAATCACTTAAGCCCAAGAGTTTGAGGTTGCTGTGAGCTGTGACGCCACAGCATTCTACCAAGGGCAACATAGACAGAGACTCTGTCTCACAAAAAAAAAAAGAATGAGCAGGAGAAAAATGACAAACAGAAAGCATAAGACAAGATGGCAGGAAAAAATCCACATATATCCAAAACCATAACACATGTAAATGGCCTGAACTCTCCAGTTAAACCACAAAGATACCAGATAAGGCTTAAAAAAAAGGAAGTTAGGAGCAGCATGTGCTGGAATCCTAGCACTCTGGGAGGTTAAGGCTGGTGGATCGCTTGAGCTCAGGAGTTCTAGATCAGCCTAAAAAGAGCAAGACCCATCTCTACTGAAAACAGAAAAACTAGCCAGGTGTTATGGTGGCACTTATAGTCCCAGCTAACCGAGCAGCTGAGGCAGGAGGATCACTCAAGCCCAAGAGTTTGAGGTTGCTGTGAGCTATGATGTCACAGGACTCTACCCAGGGGGACAGAGTGAGATTGTCACAAAAATAAATCATCTCTCTGCTATCTGTCTTTGGGATACATGAGGACAAAGATATAAGCTGAGTTTTCCACTTGTAGGCAGAAACCATGTAGTCAAGGCAGAGAAGCAAGCAGCAGAGAACTGAAGCCAAGGTACCAAAGGCTAGCAAGAAGAAGAGACGGCAGGAAAAGCAAGATCAAAGGAGGAGAAGGATCCAGAGAGATGAGCCAGCCCCAAGGTGAAACTGTAATAGAAGTCAGAGGTGCGATGAGGAGGGTAGAGGGACCTCTGGGAGCACTAGCTGGAGGGGAAGGCAAAATCCTCTCTATTGTTTGATCTGCAGAGAAGGTGGGGGGGCAAAGGAAATGAGGACAGAAGGATGGACTCTTCTTTGGGAAGTGACATAGGAGGAGGGCTGTAGCTTTAGGTGGCGAAGGATACCAAAGACTGAGGTGTGGGGTTGGTGGTGGCGAGTGGTCCAGGGGCTAGGGCCAGGTCTCCCAGCTTGAGGCAGGGGTATACTTCAAGAAGGGCTATGTAGGGGAAGGCAGGAAAAGTTTGGAATTTCAGAGGTGACTTCTTCTGGGTAACGGCAAGTATACAAATGGTCTTAAGATCTGCGCCCAGTGGCTTGGCACCTGTGGCTCAAGTGGCTTAGGCTCCAGCCACATACACCTAAGGTGGCAGGTTCGAATCCAGCCCGGGCCCACCTAACAACAATGACAGCTGTAACCAAAAAATAGCCGGGTGTTGTGCCTGGCGCCTGTGATCCCAGCTACTTGGGAGGCAGAGGCAGGAGACTTGCTTGAGCCCAGGAGTTGGAGGTTGTTGTGAGCTGTGATGCTACAGCACTCTACCCAGAGGGACAGCTTGAGGCTATCTCAAAAAAGAAAAAAAAGATCTGCCCCAGAGAAGGGAGCCCTGGGGTGAGGTGAGGATGTGTAACCCTGGGGGGCCTGGGCCAGACATCACAGAATGGGATTAACCAGCTAGCACTGCCAGCCTCCGAAGGGCACCTGTTGCTTCCTGAGAGGCCACTTGGACATAGTCCTTGAGAGAACATTCTGATGTGATGCTTAAGACCACCACTAAAATCTCACCAAAAGCTCTACCGAACACATCCAGGACACTCTCCCAGTTTGGAAGCCCACTGCCTTGCTGTCTTCCAGGGAATCTGATGGGGTCCAGGCACCACTTAACAGGCAAATCACAGGTGATCAAGAGTTATCACTATAGTCACAGTTCCCATTTAAAGGTGGAGGAGGTGGGGAAGGTGCAGAGGAGGTGGGGGGGGGCAAAGGAAATGAGGACAGAAGGATGGACTCTTCCTTCCCACCTCATTTTGACTGCATATTTACACACTGTGGGCAGGGAGAGAGAAAAGGGAAGACAGTTGGGCTACAACATGCTCCCTTATTCTCAGCCCCCCACTGCACGAAAATCCTCACATTTCCAACAGTTCTCCCAGTGTTCCCAGAAACACACCCACAACAGGGCAAAGTTGGTTGTAAAAGACAACCAAAACTCCGAGGCCACATCTCTGGGCTACTCTTATTTATTTATTTATTTTTAGTCTCTCAAGGACTATGTCCAAATGGCCTCTCAGGAAGCAACAGGTGCCCTTCAGAGGCTGGCAGTGCTAGCTGGTTAATCCCACTCTGTGATGTCTGGTCCAGGCCCCCCAGGGTTACACATCCTCACCTCACCCCAGGGCTCCCTTCTCTGGGCGCAGATCTTAAGACCATTTGTATACTTGCCATTACCCAGAAGAGGTCACCTCTGAAATTCTGAACTTTGTTGTCCTCGGTAGAGTGCATTGGGGTGATGGCTCACAGCAACCTCCAGCTCTTGGGCTTAGGCGATTCTCTTGCCTCAGCCTTCCGAGTAGCTGGGACTACAGGCACATGCTACAACGCCTGGCTATTTTTTTGCAGTTTGGCTTGGGCCAGGTTTGAACCCGCCACCCTCAGTATATGGGGCCGGTACCCTACTCACTGAGCCATAGGCACTGCTCTCTGGGCTACTTTTAATAGGTTTTTTTTTTTTTTGAGATAGAGCTTCAAGCTGTTGCCCTGGGTAGAGCGCTGTGGCATCACAGCTCACAGCAACCTCCAATTCCTGGGCTCAAGGGGTTCTCCTGCCTCCGCCTCCCAAGTAGTTGGGACTACAGGCCTGCCACAATGCCCAGCTATTTTTTGATTGCAGCCGTCATTGTAGTTTGGTGGGCCCAGGCTGGATTCAAACCCACCAGCTCAGGTGTATGTGGCTGGCGCCTTAGCTGCTTGAGCCACAGGGGCCAAGCAATTAATAGTTCTTTTACTCCATCTACTAATATGTATATGCCATAAATATTGTAAAGACAATATGTGACAGATAAAAATTCAAATAACAGACAATGAAAGAGAAGACAAAAGGTCTCTGTACCTGGGGAGAACAATGGGTGGGGGGAGGGCAGAAGGTCAGGCCTGTGAGCAACACATATTAACTAGAAGGTATAAAACCCACTTCCTTTAGCTTTTGAAGCTGCTGATTCAATATCTATCTGGCTCTGCTTTGGGCCTAACATCCTTTAACCTCTCTTTCAGAAGCTAGTCCAATTTCCTATTACCATTTCTCCCCCCCTTTACTTAAGGGTATAATTCCTCAAGTACCTTCTTTCTGATTCCAGAATTTTTTTTTTTTTTTTTTGACTGAGTCTTACTTTGTTGGCCTCAGTAGAGTGACATGTTATCACAGCTCACAGCAACCTCCAGCTCTTGGGCTTAGGCAATTCTCTTGCCTCGGCCTCCCGAGTAGCTGGGACTACAGGCACCTGCCACAACGCCCAGCTATTTTTTATTGCAGTTTGGCTGGGCTGAGTTCAAACCCGCCACCCTTGGTATATGGGGCCAGCACCCTACTCACTATGCCACAGATGCCACCCTGATTCCAGAATTTTTAATTCAGCCTTTAGTGCTACCACGGTCCCATTTTCTAATTCTTTTCTTTGCAGATAAATATGAGTTGGACCCACCAGCAGTATAAAGCTTCTTGGGCTGGCCTGGCAACTTGGCACTATTTGCAACCCACTGGGGGAGACAATGGCAAAGTGGGAGTGGGGGAGGGAGCCTCTGTAATCTCACTCCCTGTGCCTGGTCTGTTATTAAGGCAGGCCTTACCAGCAGGGACTGTAGGTCCCAATCCTGGCTCTGATGTTGAATACCTAAGGAAAGATGCTCAACCTAAATGAGCTAATATAATAATGTATTTATAAAGTGCTGGCTGGGTGCCACAGCTCAGGCCTATAATCCTACAACTTTGGGAGGCTTGCTAGAAGGATCTCTTGAGGCCAGGAGTTCGAGACCAGCCTAAGCAAGAACAAGATTCAAATATAAAATTTAGCCAGGTATAGGTGTGCCTGTCATCCCAGCTACTCAGGAGGCTGAGGTAGGATGATTGCTGGCGCCTGAAAGTTTGAGGCTGCAGTGAGCTATGGTGACACCACTACACTACAGCCTGGGCAACAGAGTGAGGTCTTGTCTCCAAAAACAAAAACCACAAAGTGCTTAGAATTGTGCTGGGCACACAGTAGATGCTATATAATAAAAGGGCTGATTGAAGCTGGTCAAGAAAGACAGTTTACTAGTTTTTGGAGCCATGATTCTCTTGCCATTCTCAGCCTTTAAGGCTGGTGAAAGCCACGGGTCCTCTGCCCAGAACGATGCACACGTACAAACCCTCTGCACAGTTCCATGGGCACTGACCCTGGACCCCACCCCACTGTAAGGGGCAAGGAGCCCTGACCGCAGCCCTCTCTGCAGTGATGAGGTTCTCAGGGACAGACCCTGAACAATTTACAACATTGTATTTCTATGCACAGAACTGACCAGCAGGTTTCCCTCTCCCTGCGTTCTAGGCTTTGCTTTTGGCAGAAACATTACACCTGTCTTCCCCAAGCCCTTTAGACTCTCACCAGTTTTTCTCTTGCTTCAGGTGAAATCCTCTCAGGTTCACCTTAAGACAATCTCTCTGTGTGGAACAAAGCTCCAGGTTACTTTTTGACAATGATTCTGGCCTGTCTCAAAAGCTCTAAGGGTCCCGCCTACCTTTAGGGCTTGCCAAAGTTAGAT
Source organism: Galagoides demidoff (assembly GCA_963574575.1). Lineage (NCBI taxonomy): Eukaryota > Metazoa > Chordata > Mammalia > Primates > Galagidae > Galagoides > Galagoides demidoff. The sequence continues at coordinate 17,563 of CAUYQV010150539.1, read as the reverse complement.
CCAACTTTGGCGGGGCCCCCAGCAAAGGCAACTCAGGCACCGACGCTGAACCAGCTAGGCCTCACCCTCAACAGACCTGGGGCAGTGCAGACCAGAAAAAGCCATAGAGCACAGAAGACAGAAGAGACTTGTGAGATTACCTGATTCCCATTACTTGCCAGAGAAGTGACTTGCCCAAGGTCATCCAGTTAGCATCCGGGGAGCTAGTTTCCTGCACCTGAGTCCATTCATGCCTCTGAGACATGGCTGTGTACATGAATCTTGTTAAAATGCAGACTCAGCAGGTATGCTGAGGGCCGGATGCTGATGCTGCTGGTTCAGAGACCACATACAGAGTCACAAAGTTTATGTCAAGGTTGTACAACTCTGGTTAAAGCCTCTTTACCCACCCTTCAGGAGGCTGTTGAAATGCCCTTTCTTCAGGAAGGCTTCCCTTCCCCTCCTCCAAGATTATTGGCGCCTATGCCTCTGTATTTTTTCTTTGAAGCATTTATAACAACTGTAATTAAAGAGTATCTATGTGATTATTAGTTTAATGTGCACCTCCCAGGGGTGACTGCAAACTCCAGGGGGACCGGACAGCAGACACTTCAGTCACAGACTGTCAATCAACAAGGGCTGTAGGGTCCTAGGATAGACTGGACCAGCCTCCTGGAGTAGGAAGGTAATGTTTACATCCATGGGAAACATTTTCTGGAGGTCTCAAGGCCAACAGTGACATGTCTTAACTTTATGATTCCCACTACTCTCAAATAGACACCAACCAAACTTGTAAGTTGAAACACAATCCTGTCCATTGAAAAAAGGTCTCCTAATTCTTTGTCAAATGTAAAACAGCCCCTCTCTGGTACAAGCACTCTGCTTGGGGAAGAGTTAGGCCTCTGAAAGTAGTGTTTCCCTATAGTCCTCACTGGGTAAACCACCGTCAGTGTAAGGGCCCTGGTGACAGAAGTAGGGGGCACACTCCCAGCCAAACTCTGCTGTAGGCCAACTGACAATTTCTTTTTTAGTTTTTCTGCTGCATCCAGGAACCCCAAAGCACTGAACGCCCAGGTCCCTGGCATAGGCAGAGATGTCCAGCCACATCCTCATTCTACGGAGACAAAGTATGAAGCCAGTCTGCCTGGGTTTAGTACCAGCTCTATGCCCTTGGACAACTTAACTCCTCTGCCAAATGAGAATAACACTCTTAAAGCCAGCACCTGCAAGAACCAAGGGAAACATACATAAAGCACTTAGCATAATCCTAGCCAGGATACTGATTGTTGTTATTCTCCCTGTCAGCGAGTGCCATTCAAAACCTTTCCATTGTTTTGCACAAGTCTCCACCCAGTGGCTCCACCCGATTCAGATTCAGGATCATCGCTTCCCAGCCCCCTCCTCACCTGGAGCTTGTTTGAAGCGATGACTCACAGCACAACTCTGCAGCTCCCATCAATCACCTCCCTGTCCCTGCCTGCATGTCACTCATGGTTCCTACTGGGAGGTGAAGCTTCTCCTATGTCCGGTATGCTCATTCAGTTGAGGTTCAGGGGCTCAGCAATGAACAAGGCACACTTCTCCCCTCACAAAACGACATTCCAGGAGGAGATTCAATCCAGGAATGGAGACAAGTTCAGGTCTCAGGCCCTTCCTGACATCCCTGTTCCTGAAACAGTAAAGATCTGAAGAATGCATTCCAGATCAAAGCAATGGTGTGATGCAGGGACATCCTGATGACTTAATTTCTGCTCCTCTGAACTCTGGACTTTAAAGAAATTAGTGTTAAAACAACCAGAACCACCCAGAATTGCCCCAGTTGTCACCCTGGCCAGTTAAGTCCTCCAGAACAGTGTGTGTGCACACCTCCAGTACAAGGTGTATACCAGAGTCCAGAGTTTCAGGGCCTCAGCCAGCAGCAGCAAGAGGGCATGGCCTTGTGTGAAGTGTGGCAAATGGCAGCTCAGGTCCGAGTCCAGCTCTGCCACTGGCTATGTCCCCCTGTGCATGTGTCACCCTGCACACTGAGCCTCCTTCCTGCCTCAGTTGCTTTGAGACAATCTCTAAGGTTCTGTTCCCTGAGGTCAAAGGGCTGGGATCAACCACCATTAGCGCAAGACCCAAATCCTTCATTCAACAAAATAGTCCAGCCCTAGCTAGGGGTGAGTCAGTCAGATGACGAGGTGCTTTGCCAGTGGTGGGGCTGGGGAGCCTGGACATGTCTCTGAGATGCATCGGGCTCCTCCTTTTATTTATCTGTTTACTCCCTTCTAGAAAGTTGTCCTTTCCAAGCACAACTCCACCAAAAATATCTCTGGGCCATCAGGTAAAGCTAAAATAGAAGTGCAAAATCTCTGGTGGTCCCATTAGTCTCTTTTCCTCCAACTCGAAAACCATTTCAGACTTTGTCTGTCTTCTTGTCTCTAGACAGCCTAAAATAAGTCTCGCTGGTTGAAATGGAAATGACCCAAGCACAGAACAAACGGGCCCAATGGCCACATGCATGGGGTGAGGACTTATCCAGGAATTAGCTCTGAGGAAGCAAAAGGCTCTAGGAGTGAACCTCTATCCTCAACTCACTGTTGCTCCTGCACCCCAACACCTAGCCTGGCTGGAGGAAGTAAATGTAACCCCAATGTCCAACTCCCTCAACCCAAAAGAAAGCAGCTCTGTCTCCACCCCGCCCCCAGCAGGAACACTAGCTCTGGAAGGTAAGTAGAGCACCTCTAGATGGGCAACTGGAGGCTCAGCTCCAGGCTGGCAGGTACCTGGCACAGGAACACTGTGGCCTGAAGGCCAGCTGGTAAGACTACCCAGAAAGACTACCAAGAAAATATCTGCTTTCTAACAAATACGAGGCTGAGTACTATAATCCCAGCACTCTGGGAGGCTCAGGTAGGAGGATCACTTGAGCTCAGGAGTTCCAGACCAGCCTAAGGAAGAGTGAGACCCTGTTTCTACTAAAAATAGAAAAATTAGTCAGGTGTGGGACACATATCTGTTAGTCCCAGTTACTTAGGAGGCTGAGGGTTTGAGCTATGACACCATGCCACTCTACTCAGGGTGATAGAGTGAGACTCTGTCTCTAAATAGATAAAATAAATATGCAAATATGAAATAGATGGCCATAGGAGATCTCAAAAATCAAAACCAGACAGGCCTGTCAGCTCTGACTACAGACATTAGTAATACCTTTTCTAATTCCCATGACAGTTAAGGACTGTTGCACTCCCTTACCCCACATGGGCCCACAGGTACTGGAGCAATAGGGATACAGACCTCAGTCCTCTACTTGGCAGACAGAACTTTGACTGTTTTTACTTATCCATGTACAAAGGCAGTACTGAGAGGGCAACTTCAAAGCTGGCCGGGTGATCCCCACGGGTGCAAAGTCCTTCTCTGCACACCTGTAGGGAGTTGGGTGAATTTCCCAGGCTGCCATCTGGACTAAATGGTTGTGCACCCTCCAGGTGGATACCGGCCAGAAGTTTCCATTTTGCACAGAAATTAAGGGCCTCAGGGTGCTCTTTCCAAGATAGGTATTCGCCCGTAGCTCAGGGTGGGCCGCGAGGACCATAAGGATGAATCCCTCGCAACGTCCCTGTGAAAATGCACCCAGGGTACGCTGTGCCTTGCCCGAACCATCTCGCAGACCTTAGAGAGACATTAATAACCGTTTCGGGTTAGTTAAAACCCACACAAGCACCTCCTTGGTCTCTTAAACCTTCCCAAACTACAGCTCAGAGGGAATCAGTTGCGGCGCCCATAAAAGTCATCTTAAAAGGCAAGTTGGAAAAAACCTGACACACACTAGTTAACAAGTCCTCGGTTGGCGGGGCGGGGTCCTTGGGGCCGGATCTGCGGGACACGAGCGCCGGCGGTGGGAGGTGGGGGCCACCCCGTCGGGCTCTAAGTCCCAGCGCCCACCCGGGAGCCCGGGGCCCCGATCCGACGCCGTCGATCACGCCCCGAAGCTCCGTCCAATTAGGAAAATGACCCGGAGAAGACCGAGAGGGCGACGAGGAAGGGGGGTGAAATACCAGGGGCTAAAGAACGGCCGCTGGGCCACCGCCAGCCGCCCCCACACCGGCAAGCTCCCACTGTAGGTCCCGGCCCGGGGCGCCCCGCTGGCAACCGCCCTCGAGGGCGCCCCCCGCATCCCCGGCAGCACGCTCAGTGCCCCCAGCTGCGGCCGGCAGCTACTCGCCGCAACCCCACCCGCTCCGAGAATAAAGTTTGCGGGCAGCCGCAGGGGCGGGGCGGCGGGGGGTGAAACTTTGCGTCCCGGGCCGGGTGCGGGGGGAGCGCGCCGAGCGCTGAGACACCCACGTGCGGGCCAAGAGCAGCCGCCGCCTCCCGGGCCTCGGCTCGGCCGCCGCCGCCGCTGCGGAGCTTTCCTTTCATTTTTGCTTCTCTCGCTCGCTCTCTCCCTCTCTCTATCTCTCTCTCTCTCTCTCTCGCTCTCGCGCGCTCGACTCGCTCGCTCCCTCCCTCCTTCCCTTCCCCCTCTCCCTCCCGCCGCCCCAGACGCCATCTCTCCCTCTCCCGGCTCTCCCTCTCTCCCTCGGGCTCTCGGCATGAGAGAATGTGGAAGTGAAAGGAAAAGACGACATGTTTGCGGCGCGGCGCGGGCCTGCGCGCGGCAGTCCCCGGGGACAGTCGGGGGGCGGGTCGGCCGCAGCCGCAGCTACCCACCCCCGCGCCCCCGCCGGCGCGCCGCCCGGGCTGCGGGGCCGGGGGCCGCGGGGCGCGCGGGACACTCACCCTGGGTCCGGGCGCGGCTCCTGCGCTGGGGCCCTTGGCGGCCGGGCCGGGCCGGGGGCTCCTGGCTGCCCACCGCCCGGGCTACTGCGCCCGCCGCCGCCTCCACGCGCGCCCGCCGCCCGCTCCGCCGCCCTCCCTCGGCTCCTCTCTTTCTCTCCGGCTCTCTCCCTCCCCCTCGCTCGCGCTCGCGCTCTCCCTCCCTGGAAGAAGGGAATGAGGCAGGGCTGACGTGAAGGGATGCAAAACAGCTCCTCCTAAGCAGCGCAGAGGAAGAGACGGAGAAGCAGCCCTTTTATCTCTCTTTTGTTTTCTCACTTCCTTCCACCCCCAGCACCCCCCTCCTGTCAGCCCAAGTTTTCTTTTCTCTTTCTACCGCTGAGAGGATTTTTTCCCCCTCCTTTTTCTTTCTTTCGCTTAAACTATCCCACTAGAATTGAAAGCCGGGAGGGTTTTCTTTCTCCTTTTTCCCCCTTCCCTCTTTTCTTCCTTCTTCCTCCTTTCTTATTTCTGTAAAAGGGTTTTGTTTGCTGTGGGAGTTTCGTTTGAAAATCAAGTCACGCCTTTTTTTCTTCTTTTCGTTTTCTCTCTTTTTTTTTTCTCCTCTCAGCAGAAAAGGGGAACAAAGATTAACTGCAGCGGGGGAGAGGGAGCGGCGAGCCTCTCGTGGACGTGGGGGCCCGGCCCTACCCGCCACAAAGAGGCCCGGCGGCCCCCGAGGGGAGGGGCGCGGGCGGCCCGGCGGCGGCCCCCGTGTGCGGCTGGGGTGCTGGGCCAGGCGTGCTCTCGGCCTGTGTGTTTTTAAAGTCGCCAGCTGGGCTCGGAGCGAACGTCCCCGCTGAGCGCCGAGCGGTAACAGCCTTGCACAGCTGCTCGCAGCGCCCTGGACGGCCAGGCTGGAGGGAGCGGGTGGGGAAGGGCTCGGGGCCTGGCTGCGGCCCCCGCACTACTGGGGGGCGCCGAGGCGTGGCTACTGAAGGCGCAAGGTTCTCTTCGCGGGCGGCCCCCTGCAGGCAGCCTAGCCGCCTCCCGGCTCCCGGGCAGGCCGGACAGCCGGCCTCCACCCTCCGCGACACCCGCCGTCCCCGCGCGTTCACACTCCGACGCGGGGTCAGTTATTCTTGGGCACCCGGGCGTGCTTCTAAAACCTGCTCTGCCCTCAGCTTCTCCGGAGGAGTGGGGAGAAGACGGGAAAAGTTCCCAGAGCAAACTTGATCACATTTCTCATTTTCCCAAGTAAGTATTGAGCACCTGCTGGATGCCGGGTCCTAGAACTGGGGCTGCAGCCTAAGGAGAAACGTGAGGTCTTGTTCCCTCCTCCCCCCCAAGCTTCCGCACGAAACAATGCGAGGGGGAGGCTGCAGCCCAGGACCGGGTCACCAAGAGGAAGGAAAGGCTGGATCCTCTCCCCTCCCTCTCTCTGCCTTCCCCTTCCCTTCCTTCCCCGCGCTGCACCTCCTTGGCTCCACCCCTTCTCCTCATCAATTCCTCCCACACTTCCCTGCTCTCCCTGGCTTTTCGCTAAAGGGTCTCTTCTCCGAAGGAAGAAGCAGATGCTGAGCCCCATTGTCTCTCCTCCAGTGACTGCGGCCTCCTGCCAGGGGACAACACCAGCCACTCTTCGCCCTCCCCCTAGCTTAGAAGCCCGGGCCTTTGGAGACTGGAGTCCCAAGGCCACTGCCCCTTGCTCCACCCTAAACCAGTTCCTGGAGCTCTGAGCCAGGACTCCAGCCACTCGGAACGTGATTTGTTTCAGACTGAGAGTGAGAAAGCAACCTGAGAGTTTGGTTCAGCAGGAAGGACATGGTGGCTGTAACCTCAGATCCTTGTTCCAGTAAGCCCTCTTACTAAGTTATGCAGGAGGCTGCAGTTCAGTTGTTACGTGCTCCCTTTCCATTTAGTGCTTCCAAGCTAAATCCTCCAAACAAAGCAAAAGGCAACTGATAGTCAAGCATTCATTCAACAAATGCATACTGAGTGCTACTCTGTGCCATCTGCTTTGCTGGGTGCTGGGACTGAATCATCAGCAAGATGCAGTCCTTTGGCTTTGCAGACTAGCTGGAAAAAGAGCAAGAAAAGACAGGCAACTGAGGTGCCACATGGTACCTGTGAGGGTGAACTGAGGAAGCACCTAGGAGGATGCTTGGATGAGGTGGCCTGGGATGGCTTCCTGGAAGAGGTGACAGCAGCTAGATGAGTAGGCCTGTGCTAGCATGGGAGAGAATGGCCTGTCCAAAGGCCCCAGGGCAAGAGAACACATACCTACGGGTTCTGTGAGCTGTCGAGAGTTCAAGCATTGGTTGCACCTATTATAGAATACAAGTAGAGGGTGAGGATGGTGTCAGGACACCCATAGAAGAGGGGCAGGGTGTCAGGGAGAGGTTCAGACTTCACCCTCTCCCACTTGCTAACTTCATGAACTTAGGCAAACAACTAACTTAGACTCACTTTACTAAGTGATGAAACAGGAGTAAGAAGACCTATGGGTTGCAAGGACAGTGACTTTGTGTAAAGGCCCAGGCTTGCTGTATGTTCCCAGGAAAGTGAATGTCTCTTTTTTTTAATCTGTAAAATGGGGATGAAAATACCTACTTCACAGAGTTGTGAGACTTACGTGAGCCCACACCTAGTGAGACATCGAGTGACACACCAATATGGTAGCTTTTATTCATCATTCACTCTAAATCTGGGAGCAGCAGGGAGGCGCCCTTCCAACCAGGGCGACTCACTGTACCACAAACATGAGGAGCCGACTGTGGAGGAAACATTAATTCATAAGTGCCCTGTGTCAGCTGGGCGAGGTGGCTCACACCTGTAATCCTAGCACTCTGGGACGCCAAGGTGGGTGGATTCCTTGAGCTCAGGAGTTTGAGACCAGCCTGAGAAAAAGCTAGACCCCATCCTTACTAAAAATAGAAAAACTGAGGCAAGAGGATTGCTTGAGCTCAAATTGGAGGTTGGAGGTTGCTGTGAGCTACGATGCCACATCACGCTACCCAGGGCAAAAGCTCGAGACTCTGTCTCAAAAAAGAAAAAAAAGGGCCCCTGTGTCCCTGTAGGTGGCTGGGGTTGGAGCACACCCATAACTGATCAAGATGACCAAGGTGTTAAACATGATGGGAATTTGATGACTATGGTCACCTGGGCAGTGTAGCCTCCCTGAAGAACAAATAGGAATCTGAAGAGGGGTGGCCTCCCCAAATCCTAGAAGGCCCCTAGAAGCAGGCAGGCCCCTAGCTGTGTTTGTTCAGGGGAGGGCAGTAATCACAGACACTCTGGGAGCTGAGAGGGTGGGGGAGTGGTTATTAGCTCCTCCAATGCCTGAATTAAATCTCTAAAAACCTCTTAATCCTTTGCTTGGCTTCCTAGTTCTCCAGGTAACCTGCAGATGAACTTGGTGCCAGTAGAATGTCCCCTGGATCAGGGCACACACCAGTGTCCTGGTTCCTGCATTGTAAACATTTTACTCTTCTATAATTTATTTATATTGCAAGTTCATGGTGAAACAATTTTAAAGTCAACTAAGCAAAAGCAAAAAATAACCACACTTGGAGAACCACCAAGGTTCTGGAGAACACCAGGTTTTGGTGTGTATCCTTGGACGTTTTATATCCCCATGTCAACATTTAATTGCATGTAATAATAAAACTATACAAAATCTGGGGGTGGTGCCTGTGGCTCAGTGAGTAGGGTGCCAGCCCCATATGCTGAGGGTGGGCAGGTTCAAACCCAGCCAAAAAAAAAAAAAAAAACCTGGGTGTTGTGGCAGGCGCCTGTAGTCCCAACTACTCTGGAGGCTGAGGCAAGAGAATCACCTAAGTCCAGGAGTTGGAGATTGCTGTGAGCTGCAACCCAATGGCACTCTACCAAGGGAGATAAAGTCTCTAAAAGTAAAAAACAACTATACAAAACAGTATTGTTAAACAAGTAAGTGACTGTACTTACACACTTTTACAAAAGTAACAGAAATGACCTTACCTATTGAATTACAGCCATTTTTACCTAGTAATGTGTCATAGTATCTTGTCCTGTCTATAACATCCACATTATCTTTTTTTTTTTTTTGAGACAGAGCCTCAAGCTGTTCCCCTGGGTAGTGCCCTGGCATCACAGCTCACAGCAACCTCCAACTCCTGGGCTCAAGTGAGTCTCCTGCCTCAGCCTCCCAAATAGCTGGGACCACAGGCACCCACCACAACGCCTGGCTATTTTTTGGTTGCAGCCCTCATTGTTTGGCGGGCCTGGGCTGGATTCGAACCCGCCACCTAAGGTGTATGTGGCTGGCACCTTAGCCACTTGAGCCACAGGTGCCGAGCCGCACATTATCATTTTTAGTGCTATTTCAGGGTATGCATGTATCTTAATTTGTTTAAACAGATCATTGGGCTTCTGGGATGTTTGCAGTTTTTTGCAACATTTGATAAACATACCTGTGTAGCCTCACCTTTGTGCCAGGGTGGGCTAAACATGGGATAGAGGTAGATGTCCTTATCATTTCATAGATGAGGAGACCGAGGCACAGAAAAGCTTAAAAACTTCCTGAAGTCGCAGCCATGGAGTGACTGAGCCAGAATTTGCTGTCAGAGTTTCCATTTGGAAATTCCCTTTCAAACTCTGTATTGTCCCCTCCTTATTTATTTTTTATTAATTAATTAATTAAAAAAATTTTTTTTGAGACAGTCTCACCATGTTGCCCTAGGTAGAGTGCTGTGGTGTCAGAGCTCCCAGCAGCAGCCTCAAACTCCTGGGCTCAAGCAATTCTCTTGCCTCAGGCTCCCAAGTAGCTAGGACTACAGGCACCTGCCAAAATGCCTGACTGTTTTTTGTTGCAGTTGTCATTATTGTTTAGCTAGCCCGGATCAGGTTTGAACCTGCCACCCTTGGTGTATGTGGCCAGCGCCATAACCTCTGTGCAACTGTGCTACTGGTGCTGAGCCTATTGACCCCTTTTTAGAGCCACTGTCTCCTCCACCTCTCCCCAGTCTTTCTCTCTTCCAGACTGCCTCCTGGTAAGAACCTGTCTGGGCAGGTGTACCACCTCCTTCCCTGACACCTTTCTAGTTTCAGTGGTGCCCACCTCCTGGGGTTGTTGGGAGGAATAAAATAGATAATGTATTACCTGTAATACATGATACATATTTTTCTTTTTCTTTTTTTTTTGGAGACAGTCTCACTTTGTCAGCATTAGTAGAGTGCTGTGGTGTCATAGCTCACAGCAACCTCAAACACTTGGGCTCAAGTGATTCTCTTGCCTTAGCCTCCTAAGTAGCTGGGACTACAGGTCCCTGTCACAACTTCTGGCTATTTTTAGAGATGAGGTCTTGCTCTGGCTCAGGCTAGTCTTTTTTTTTTTCAGTTTTTGGCTGGGGCTGGGCTTGAACCCGCCACCTTTGGTATATGAGGCTGGCGCTCTACTCCTTTGAGTCACAGGCACTGCCCTCAGGCTGGTCTTGAACTCATTAACTCAGGCAATCCACCCCCTCAGCCTCCCAGAGTGCTGGGATTACAGGTGGTGAGCCATGCGCCCAGCCCATGATAGGTATTTTTCAGATTGTAAAGCCTGTGCTAATGTCAGGAGATACCCAAGGACCTAAGCTCACAGACATTACCATTTAGCCAAACCCTTGACTTGGCCAAACCTAGGAAGGAATGCTCCAGGTTCAGAGTAGAGAGAAAGAAATCAGTTGTTTCATTTAGATACAGAAATAGTAAATTGAGGCCTCCACAGGGCATTTTGGAAGCCCCACCTACCACCCCAGAGTTGAAATTCAAAGATAGATTTGTTATTATAGGATTTATTAATCCTCATGAATTCCCTGAGGGACAATGCAGGCATGTTATAGACCTTCTAGAGTGTTCTATTTCTGAAAATCCGAAGAATCTTGTAATGTGAGAAAAGGGATGAAAAGCTCTTGGAGGCTTCAATTGATGTGTTCAGAGTAACACTGCTGGGAGATTTAGCAGGTGATTATTAAAATATGTCTCTTTCATTGGCAGAACCAAGAAACATTTTAAAAGGTACTACTGGCTTTGCAATATCTAGTATTAAATTTTTTTTTTTGAGACAGAGTCTCACTTTGTCACCCCCAATAAAGTGCTATGGCCTCATAGCTCACAGCAACCTCAGACTCTTGGGCTGAAGTGATTCTCTTGCCTCAGCCTCCTGAGTAGCTGGGACTACAGGTGCCCATTACAATGCCTGGCTACTTTTAGAGACAACGGTCTCATTCTAGCTCAGGCTAGTCTCGAACTCATGAGCTCAGGTGATCCACCTGCCTCATAATATTCTATTTTTAATAGAGGTAATAGGTACTACTGGCTTTGCAATATCTAATATTCTATTTTTAATATCAAGCCTCCCAGTTGAAATCTAGCAAATGAAAAGTGGAGGACCCCAGAGTTAAAGTAGATGGCTGAGGCTGAGGCAGGAGGCTCACCCAACCGCAGGAGTTTGAGGTTGCTGTGAGCTCGGCTAATACCATGGCATTCTACCCTGGGAAACAGAGTGAGACTCTGTCTCTAAAAAATAAATAAAATGAAATAAAGCAAAATAGATGGGCACTGCAAAAAGCAGTGGTAAACCTAGGGCTCCTAAAGTCTGGGCTCCTCAGAGATGTCAGGGGTCAGCAGGAACTGGTAGAGAATAACTGAGAACTAAATTACTGACAGAGGTCCTACAGAAGATGTGTTGGGAGCAATTCAGAATCCTCAATAGAACAGTAGGTTTAGGAATATTCAAGGGTTTGCGAGGAAACCGTCCAAAAGCAAACATCTGTGTGGATAGACAGAATGTGTGTGTGACTTTTGCAAATTATTTTTTCCAGGAGTAATAACAGAGTGCAACAAATAATCCATCTCCCCCATCCTCATCTTGTGATCAGGGTGTGCATTTGTATCATGACTTAAACCAGTAAATTAATTGGTCCTCTATGCAGAAATGTAAGAATAAAAATACACTACAAACTGGGTGCAGTAGCTCACACCTGTAATCCTAGCACTGGAGGCCGAGGTGGGTGGATTGCCTGAGCTCAGGAGTTGAGCAAGAGTGAGACCTCATCTCTAAAAAAATAGCCAGGCCTGTGGCGGCTATTATGTAGTCCTAGGTACTCGGGAGGCTGAGGCAAGAGAATAGCATCAAACTCCTAAAAGTTTGAGGAGATGCCATGGCACTCTACCCCAGGGAGACTGAGTGAGACTTGGTCTCAAAAACAAAAAAAAAATAGACAAGAAAAAGAAACAGGCTCTATTCCTGTAGCATAGTGGCCTTGGTGCTGATCACATACAATGAGGCTGGCAATTTCGAACCCGGCCTGGGCCAGCTAAATAACAATGACAACTGCAACAACAATAACAAAATAGTTGGATGTTGCAGTGGGTGCATGTAGTCCCATCTGCTTGGGAGGCTGAGGCAAGAGAATCACTTAAGCCCACGAGTTTGAGGTTGCTGTGAGCTGTGATGCCTGAGGGCAACATAGTGAGACTCTGTCTCAAAAAAAAGAAAGAAAGAAAAAGAAACATGAGCCATTGACCATAAACAGGCAACTGCCAGCTTCACCAAACAGTTAAAAATAAATAAATAGATAAAAGCCACAATGTTACTTTATTGCTACAGGGAAGGGTAAACTAGTACAAAGTCTAGAAAATAATTTGCTATTACAGAGCCAGAGAAGTTTAAAAGTTTCTATTCTTGGATTCAGTAACTTCAATTTTAGAAATTTGAGTGAAATAAGATGTTTGTTAAGGATGTTGATTAAAGTATTGTTTATATTGGCAAAAATTACAAACAAGAAAAGGAAAGAAGAGAGAGGGAAGAAGGAAGAAAGGAAATAACCTAAATACTCAACAGAGAGGGAATGTGTAGGGAGATTATGGCATGAATGTTTGATGTTAACACCATATGGGCTATTTTTTTTGTGTAGGGGGAGACAGAGTCTCACTATGTTGCCCTCAGTAGAATGCTGTGGCATCTCAGCTCAGAGCAACCTCAAACTCTTGGACTTAAGCGATTCTCTTGCCGCAGCCTCCCAAGTAGCTGGGACTCCAGGTGCCAGCCATAACGCCCAGCTATTTTTTGTTGCAGTTGTCATTGTTTAGCTGGCCCCTGCTGAGTTTGAACCTGCAGCGTCCGTGTATGTGGCTGAGCCGTAACTGCTGTGCTACAGGTGCCAAGCCACCATATAAGCTATTAAACATCATGTTTTGGCTGGGTGTGGTGGCTCATGCCTGTAGTCCTCACACTCTGCCAGGCCAAGGTGGGTGAATTCCTTGAACTCAGGAGTTCCAGACCAACCTGAGCAAAGCAAGACCACATGTCTACAAAATTAGAAAAATTAGTTGGGAATAGTGGCCTGAAGGCCTGTAATCCCAGTATTCTGGGAGGTGGAGGTCAGTGGATTGCTTGAGCTCAGGAGTTTGAGATCAGCCTGAGCAAGAGCGAAACCCACCTCTGCTAAAAAATTGAAAAACTGAGGCAAGAGGATCACTAGAGCCCAAGAGTTTGAGGTTGCTGTGAACTATGACACTGTAGCACTCTACCCGGGGCAACATAGTGAGACTCTGTCTCAAAAAAAAAAAGAAAGAAAGAAAGAAAAAAATATATAACATCAAAATTGCATATCCCTATGGAAAAGCAAAGAAAACTGTTCTTGGGAATGTATTAAACTTTGATTATTCAAAAAAAAAAAAGAAAATAGTCTGAGAAAGAAAAACTATCATGAAGCTTTGAGGATGGGCAGAACAGGAGGGAGTTTATTGTCTTTTCTATCAAGGCAGCAGGTGAGGGTGTATGGAGTGTCTGTTTTAGCATCAGGAGAGGCCTGGGTTTGAGTTCCAGCCCAGTTATGGTAGTGACTGGAGACAGTGCTGACTTGCCAACTGTGACCTTGGACAGCCTCAGTCTCTGATGGCTTCACCGCCTGTAAAATGGGCTTAGGGGTTTGGTACCTGTGGCTCAAGTGGCTAAGGCGCCAGCCACATACACCTAAGGTGGCAGGTTTGATAACAATGATGGCTGCAACCAAAAAATAGCTGGGCGTTGTGGCGGGCCCCTGTGGTCCCAGCTACTTGGGAGGCAGAGGCAGGAGACTCGCTTGAGCCCAGGAGTTGGAGGCTGCTGTGAGCTGTTATGTCACAGCACTCTACCCAGGGGGAGAGCTTGAGGCTCTGTCTCAAAAAAAAAAAAAACAAAAAAAATGGGCTTAGGGCAACCAAAGTTTCTTGAGAAAATCAAATGAAATAATGTAGGCAGAAAAATTCTGTGTGGACAGTAAGTAAAGCACTCTGCAGAGGGAAGGAGCTATTGAGGTCAGTGTGGTTACCAGTAAACCTGAGGCCTCATTGTGGCAGGCAGTGAGGAGGACAAAAGGAGAGTGATAGTTCAGCTCTGTTGAACTGTCCTGTTGACCCCTCCTTTGCCTTCATTCTTTGTTCAGTTAAGCAACTTTTACTGGGGCACCCGTAGCTCAGTGGTTAAGGTGCCAGCCATATGCTCCAGGGCTGGTGGGTTTCAACCTTGCCCGGGCCTGCTAAACAAAACAAACAAACAAAAACTGGGCATTGTGGCAGCCACCAGGGAGGCTGAGATATGAGAATCACTTTAGCCCAAGAGTTGGAGGTTGTTATGAGCTATGATGCTACAGCACTCTACAGAGGGTGACAAAGTGAGATTCTGTCTCAATTTAAAAACAAAAAATGAAGAAACTTTTAATGAACTGGACTCAGTGGCTCATGCCAGTAATCCCAGCACTCTGGGAGGCAGAGGAGGGAGGATCACTTGAGCTCAGGAGTTCAAAACCAGCCTCAGCCCATGCTCTACTAAAAATAGACTCTGTCTCCAAAAAAAATGTTTTATTGATCAGTGCAAAATGTGCCCTCCACCCTCAAGGGTCTCCCAGGCAACCAAGGGTGACAGATGAGAGACTAGTGCTGATTCACACTAGAGCAGGAGAGGAGGACCCAACTTTCTCTGCAGGGAGCCCCCTGAGAGAGGATGTTTATTTTTATTTATGTATTTATTTTTTTGGAGACAGAGTCTCACTATGTCACCCTCAGTAAAGTTAGACTGTAGTGGCATCACAGCTCACAGCAATCTCAAACTCTTGGACTTGAGTGATTCTCTTGCTTCAGCCTCCCAAGTAGCTGAGACAACAGGCACCCGCCACAACCCCCAGCTATTTTTTGGTTGTAGTTGTTGTTGGTTAGCAGGCCAGGGCTGGATTTGAACCCGCCAGCCCGGGTGTATGTGGCCAGCACGCTAATTACTGAGCTACGGACACCGAGCCAAGAGGGGAATATTTAAACAGTCTTCAGAGAAAAGCAGGGTCTGCTTAGCAGCATAAGAAGAGAAGGGTGTCTAGCAGGGGAACAGACTTTGGAAACAAACCTCAGTTTCCTGCTCTAAAGAATCCTACCTGTCTCCTGAATGAGATAATATATGTGAAGTCCCTAGCACAGTGTCTGGCCTGTGTAGGTGCTGGAGAAAGCCAGTTCTCCTTGGAAGCTTACCTTCTGTTCACTTTGTCATTCCCAAGTTCTTCTAATATAGTGACTTTTGGCTTGGGCCCATAAGTTATTCAGACAATTTTCTAGGATCCATAAAATAATTTAAAACTTGGATCATATTTTCCACCACAAAGGAAATCCCAAAAAATTTGAATATACAGATGTCACATAGATAACATTCCCTGTTCACAGTATGCTAAAATTAGAAATTAATGTTAGAAGTCAGTTATTTAAAATTCTCCAAAATAACTTTTGGGTAAAGGTAGAAATCAGGAATAAAGTATTAATGTAGAAAACAACACAGACAAGAAGTGTACATGTGAGAACCAACTGTATACATGCAAAACTTTAATAAAAAATGTTTTTATATTTTAACACAATTTTATTATTAAACCCAGATCAAGTTAAATAAATACAACAATTATTCACAAAATAATTTAGAAAGATTAAAAAGCAAGACCCAAATACAGATGAAGAAGGAAGAAATAAGGAAAAAGAATAAATTAGAGAATAGAAAAACAGTAGACTTAATACATATGTGCTTGAGCTGGTTCTTTTTGTGAAAATAGCCAGGTGTTGTAGCGAGCATCTGTACTCCTAGCTATTGGGGAGACTGAGGCAAGAGGATCACTTGAGCCCAAGAGTTTGAGGTTTCTGTAAGCTATGACACCATGGCACTCAATCCCAGGGTGACTGAGTGAGTCTCTGTTTCAAAAAAATAAAATAAGTACAGGGGCAGCACCTGTGGCTCAAAGGAGTAGGATGCCGGTCCCATATGCTGGAGGTGGTGGGTTCAAACCCAGCCCCGGCCAAAAAACAATATGTACTTACTATGTGCTAGGTATTTTTCTAAGCACTCTACATGATATAATTAATCGAGTCCTCACAATAACCCTTGTGATAAGGTATTATTCCTACTTAGCCAACAATGTGACTGAGTCATTAAATTAACTTCTTTTATTTTTTGAGACAGAATCTTACTTGGTCACCCTTGGTAGAGTGCTGTTGCTTCTTAGCTCACAGCAACCTCAGACTCCTGGGTTCAAGTGATTTTCTTGCCTCAGCCTCCCAGGTAGCTGGGACTACAGGTGCCTGCCACAGTGCCTGGCTATTTTTTAGAGATGAGGTCTCACTCTTGTTTAGGCTGATCTCAAACTCTTGAGCTCAGGCAGTCCACCTGCCTTGGCCTCCCAGAATGCTGGGATTATAGACATAAGCCACCACGGCCAGCCTATTTTTCTTTTCTTAATTCCTCCTTTTGATTGAAATCCTTCTCTTCCAAAAGTGTTGATAACCAACATTTTAGATGTAAGCTTGTCTTACATCACTGGAAAATCTCACTCCTAGGTGATGTCGACTGACACGGAAAGGAAGGAGGAGAGGTACTTAAAAACTCAGTGAGTTTTCAAGTTTGAATTTCCGCTTACAAAGGAGTTATGGCTTGTTTGATCATTTCTAAGCGTCTAGCTGTCATGATTGTTGACTTTAGACATCTAGAAATACAAAGCATAATCAATTTCAAGATCAAATAAATATTTTATCTACTTCTCCTGGTCTAAAACAAGTGGGCACAGAAGCTCTCCAGTGGTGATGATGTTCACTCAGATGGGGCTGCCTGGCATGGATTGTCCTGTCTGACATGGCTGGAAGTAGTCCTTTATTCGATGGCATTTTCCAATAAACAAAATCTCTAGGTTGGAGACCATGATCGTTGATATCTTCATCTTTTGGAAGCTCATTGTTAAAAGAATCCTTAATTAAGTTAGATTTAACTTAATAGCGTCACACAGCTCACAGCAACCTCCAACTCCTGGGCTTAGGCGATTCTCTTGCATCAGCCTCCCAAGTAGCTGAGACCACAGGTGCCTGCCACAACGTCTGGCTATTTTTTTGTTGCAGTTCGGCCAGGGCCAGGTTTGAACTCGCCACCCTTGGTATATGGGTCCGGCACCCTACCCACTGAGCTACGGGCACCGCCAAAATGGAAAGTCTTTGCATGTGGTCCTATGTATGGTCCTCATAGTGGGAGTGTTGAGGTTGGAAAGAGGGGGCATGCCAGTACAGAAGGCTCTTGTATGCTGTGTGAAGGTATCCTGGCTTTGTGTCCTAGGCCAGTGACTCTCTAAGTGTGCTTTTAGAGTTAAGAATTAATGAAGTAGGCTCGGCGCCTGTGGCTCAATTGGCTAAGGTGCCAGCCACGTACACCTAAGGTGGCGGGTTCGAATCCCCAGCCCGGGCCCGCCAAACAACAATGATGGCTGCAACCAAAAAATGGCTGGGCGTTGTGGCGGGCGCCTGTGGTCCCAGCTACTTGGGAGGCGGA
>CAUYQV010150532.1:0-19427 GCA_963574575.1 Galagoides demidoff | reverse complement strand
AATGCACAGGAGGAGAAAGCAGGATGTGAAGTCCTTTCTAGCATCTCATGTGACTATTCAATTTGCATCCTGACACTGACCCATAGCAGGTGCCCAGTGAATATGTTATGAATGGACAAATTCCCCCTGAATATGCTATTTGTGTGTCTGCTTCCCTGTGCTCGCCTCTGCTGTTTCTATCACCTAAAATTCCTCTCTTTTTCCTCCACCCTCGGCTGTGAGAAAACTTGTTTTCTCCCTAGGTAGGTTGTCTCTGTCACTAACACACATGTATGCAGACTCTTCTTCTAATTAGTATATTCAATGCTACATCCAGAGTCTGTCGAGTGATATACTCATTAAGATAATAAATATCTCAAGAAGTTTCCTAGGGGAAAAAAAAAAAAAAAACAAGACATTTCCAGGGATGTTCCTCTAGCTATTCAACACAACCTTTTCAATATTAAATATTTGTCGGTATGGATCCACGGTCAGTGAAGAAGAGGCTGACTTCTGCTCCTGAAGGAATTGGAGTCCAAGACTATGTTTGTAAATTGGTCCTTACAAATGCAAATTTGTTCCCATATAAGTTCTATTATTAATGCCTCTTACAGTTTTACAGCCAATAAAATTCAACTCGCTCCGAACATAAGATTAATGGAACCAATGTGAATTGCATGTAGCTGTCGGCCCCCAAAGTAGCATCAAGAGAGGAAAGAGAAAGAACAGTAGAATCTCCTCCCTAATCTCACAGCTCAGGGCACGCAAGGGATTCTAATGGGGAAAGACTGTTCCTTCCTATTTTTTACTGCCCTAAAGCCGAAGCCCAAAGAAATGTTTACCTCTGCCCTGAGTTTCAGCTATGGAGTTCACCCAGGCCCTTGTTAAACTCTGAGGTTTTTTTAACCTTGACATTTCTAACTTTTTCCCTACCCAAAATCTGTCTCAGATTTTGTTGAGATCAGTCTCAACTAGATATTTACAGAATAGCAAACAGTAGGCTGTGAGTGACTGCTAGGCCCTAAACCTTTAATAGCTAATGAATTTTTAATACAAATATTTACTTATACATGTATAAATGAATTTATACTTCTAAATTGGCTTAAAGTCAGTAACTATAATAAAATAAGCTGAAAAATTAACAGGACGTAGAGAAATCCTCTGGGTGAGGAGCAGCCGATCACACCTCCATACATTAGCGCTAGTTTCTGTTAAATGATCCCTTCTTTGATCTTCTGTGGTCTCAACTATAGATAAAAGCATAAAGGGGGGTTATGCTTATTTATTTTGTGTATTTTGTTTGTTTGTTTTCTTGCCCAAAGTGAGGCTGAGATTGACACTGGGTGTTTTCTCTGAGACTCTGTAAGGAGGAGGATAGAATTGATTTCAGACGCCTCGTAGAGATTACTCTCAACACTCCCTGCTCCCAGCACTTGAGTTACATATACACTTTCACCCATCCTTCTGCCCAAGCACTCTCTCATTCAGGAGATGTTTATCTTCTGTCTCCTGGGAAGTGCCAGAACCTACCTACACAGTAAAGGTGATTTAAAACAGACCCTCCCCTCAAGCAGACCAGTGAGGGAAACTGATGTCAACAGACAATTATAATAAAGTGTCAAAACCTGTATCCACGGTGCCAAAGCAGCTCAGGAAAGTTGGGAAGGTCACAGAAGATGTGACATTTGTAGTAGATACTACTTATCCATAGAGGCTAATGTCCCCATGAGTGAAAAAAAAAAAAACAAAAGAAAAACAGGATTTAGATTATATGAGGCTGAATACAAACAGGAAAAAGAATGTGGAACCAAAAAGTTGGATAGGGAGGCAGAAAGACTCAGTCAGAAAGGCAGAAAGACCATGTAAGCAGCCTTTTATCTGCCTGTGTTATCCCATAATGGCCAACTACGGGGGTCTCATCTGGTGCCAGCACATTTTTGCACCAAGGTGGACACTGAGAACGTGTCCAGCTCTCCTGGATGCCCAGCACAATCATGCTGGGCAGCCAGTCATGCCCTATGTCTGGGCCTCTTCTTCCCGGGGCCCACTGCTACAGGAGAATGCTCAGCCCCGCTCCTCGGGGGCCCTGCTGCTGGTGCAGCAGTGGGTCTGTGTGCCCTGCACCTCGGCCTGCCTGGCTGTCCTCACCTCTGCCCAAGGCCAACCTGTACCTCAAAGTATGCCTGGGCCACCCCCTGTCACGTCACTCCCACGGGATCCTCAGCCTCCTTCCCAGGACTTCCTGACGGACTCTCATCTAAGGCAGAACAGGCTGATTTTTTAAATCGCATAGATGAACAGCTTGATTATGTAGAATATTAGAAGTACCGGGAGCTCATTCCTGAGCATCTGATTCTTCCCAAAGAACTGCTGTTATCTCAGCCCTCCCTGAGGACCTGCTCAAACTACTCATTCGACATCTTTGGTATAGAAATGGTTAACCTCAGAGTTAAATTCGGAGATAGCCGGCAGGTTTGAGAAGTAGGGATTCAGGCCCTTTCGCTAGACAGAGTGGGATGTTAAAGATAAGCGGTTAGTTACTGCCTGTAAGGCCCAGAAAACCAGGGAAAGGCTGCCATTCTCCAAAGGCTTGCACCCTCCCGCCTCCCCCTCTTAAATCTTATCCCACAATGCCCACTTCCTCTGTAACCTAAAGGCAGCTAGTCTGACCACTTAAAGGAGGATGCTAATAATTTTTACACCTAAGTAAAGATTGTGAGATGAAAGAAATGGCTTAAAGAATAAGGTACAGATGTGTCACACTTCTAAGTCCAGAGATAAATTAATTAGCTTTGCTTACCTCAGGAAAAACTTTTAAGTCTTTCTGAATAGCTAATTCACTGTGTTGTCGAAGATTTAGGTTATGTCTTTAATCAATGCAGAAGCTAGAATTTACTTATTTTAAAAAATGAAAAGAACCTAGGCAGGTTATTCACCCAGGACCTCACTTGCATTTCTCTGGAAGGTACTTTTTGCTTTATACAAAAGCGGTAAGTTCTAAGAATCAAATGTACGATCTTCGACATTAGCAGTTCACAGTGTTTCTCTAGAAAATACGATTGAATATTTTTTCCTAAGACTAAAGTTGAGTTACTGGATTTATAAGTGAAAAAATAAAACTTACTGTTGACAACGGAAAGTTTAAAAATAATTTTTTTAACCCTATAATTTTTATTTTCTCCAGGTGCATTTGGTACACTGTCTGAGACAAGTTCAACCCCAGGAGATCAAAATGATTCTCAACTTTTCTACCGATGATGGTATTAAAAGAATCCAAGATGACTGTCCCAAAGCCGGAAGGCATAATTACATCTTTGTCATGATTCCTACTTTATACAGTATCATCTTCGTGGTGGGAATATTTGGAAACAGCTTGGTGGTGATCGTCATTTATTTTTACATGAAACTGAAGACCGTGGCCAGTGTTTTTCTTTTGAATTTAGCCCTGGCTGACATATGCTTCTTGCTGACTCTGCCACTGTGGGCCGTCTACACTGCTATGGAATACCGCTGGCCCTTTGGTAACTACCTGTGTAAGATCGCTTCAGCCAGTGTCAGTTTCAACCTCTACGCCAGCGTCTTCCTCCTCACGTGTCTCAGCATCGATCGCTACCTGGCTATCGTCCATCCAATGAAGTCCCGCCTGCGCCGCACCATGCTTGTCGCCAAGGTCACCTGCATCGTGATTTGGCTCCTGGCTGGCTTGGCCAGCTTGCCAGCTATAATCCACCGAAATGTGTTTTTCATCGAGAACACCAATACCACGGTCTGTGCTTTCCACTACGAGTCGCAGAATTCAACCCTCCCCATAGGTCTGGGTCTAACCAAAAATATACTGGGTTTCCTGTTCCCTTTTCTGATCATTCTTACGAGTTATACTCTTATTTGGAAGGCCCTAAAGAAGGCTTATGAGATTCAGAAGAACAAGCCAAGAAATGATGATATTTTTAAGATAATTATGGCCATCGTGCTCTTCTTTTTCTTTTCCTGGGTCCCGCACCAGATATTCACTTTTCTGGACGTGCTGATTCAGCTGAGAGTCATCCATGACTGTAAGATCGCAGACATTGTGGACACCGCCATGCCCATCACCATCTGCATAGCTTATTTTAACAATTGCCTGAATCCTCTCTTCTATGGCTTTCTGGGGAAAAAGTTTAAAAAATATTTTCTCCAGCTCTTAAAATATATTCCCCCCAAAGCCAAATCCCACTCAGGCCTTTCAACAAAAATGAGCACCCTTTCCTACCGCCCCTCTGACAATGTCAGCTCATCCACCAAGAAACCCACACCCTGTTTTGAGGTTGAATGAGGCCATTCAGAACCTGTCTGGGCAGTCATCTTGTGAAAGGAGGGGCAAGGGAAACTTCTCTACAGCACTTCCCCAAATGAACATTAAGGACTTTCCAGAATTTAACAAGAAAATGGATGATGTGGACTGAATCACCTTCTCTGAAGCTCTGAACAAAAGCTTTTCTTTCCCTTTGCAACACAATTATGCAAAACTACTTTTGCATTAGGTAGATGATGGCTACTCAAAACACAATCTCAGAACCTGGATGAATGTACTGATTTGGGAAATTTTACTGACAGAAATGCAATCCCCCTAGTCTGCTCTTGGCCTATTATTTTTGACTTCTGCATAAAGGTATCTAGACTATGTTAAGCCTTTAGAGGAACAACAGGAGTTCAGCGGTCCATAGTTCTGCCTAATATTCAAAAGGACAGCAAAGATATCGGGCCTGGTTAGCTGTAAACAACCATGGCCCACTTGCCCCTGCTACTCGACATTTTGGACAGAGATTTGCCAAGCAGTAGTTGTCAAGTTTCAAACTTTTTACAAAATTCATACAGCGTCTTAGAGCTGTACACTGCCAAAGCTATGCTGGTAAGAAGACTTCTTGGTATAATGGAGTTACGAAAGTCACATATAAAAGTTAATCTACTTGTAAAGATGTTACTCTGGTCTCAGGTAGTAATGTCTTTCCAGTCCTATGAGTTTGCTGTCATATCTGAGAAGTGTGTATGGTTTGTGGTAAAAAGATTATACATATATCATAGAGTATCCCTTTACTGTTTTGAAAACGTATATATTCTGCACACATATATGTATATAATCTCTAAACTGTTGTTACTTAATTAAAATCTGTCGAGGTTATATTTACCTTAAAATAATTTTATTGTAATGTATTTAATCTTCATTATTCAAAATACCTGTATGTGCTGATTTATTTTTTAAATAAGACAACTGTGAATAAGTATTAACATGTTTTCATTTAAATTTGGTAAAACGGATAGTTTATAGATTTTGTATATTGCCATTGAAAAGATAAAGAAAAAATATGTCGCTTTACTGCATAACAAAGAATAAACATACCATTTTGAATTTTACAAAATGTTTCAGATAATGAAGAAAAATGCCTCATTCCTTATAACACTAAACTAACACATTATTTGATTAATTTTTTTATTAAGTCATCGCTGTGTACATTAATGCAGTCATGGGATACAATGTGCTGGATTTATATACCATTTGAAATATTTTCATCAAACTGGTTAACATAGCCTTCAGGGCATTTTCTTAGTTATTGTGTTAAGACATTTATATTCTACATTTAGTAAGTTTCACATGGACCCTTGTAAGATAGAACTTTTCTAATTACATACATAATTATTGAAGGAAAGTTAGAAGGTATAGAAAAACATAAACATAAAAGTCATGGTTAGCTTCCCCACCCAAAAGTCATCATAAGAACATGTGAGTGCATTTTTCCTACTTTTTAATTTTATTATACACACAGACACGTATACATCACAACCCTGAAATCTTAACGTGCAGAGTAATTTGTGTGCAGATCTTAAACTTAGTGTCCTAGTACAGTAGTTTCCCACCCCATTAAATATTTTCTAAAACATTTTCATATTTGTGTAATATCACAAAATACAAATACACTGCGGGGTAGTTAGCTGGTGACCAAATGGCACATTTAGCTCTTTCCTGATTTTTTCAGTGTTATAAATTACACTGAAATAAATACACAAGTACACAAATCTGATAAATTTCTCACACTCACAGAAGCGCCACATCTGAGTACACAGATAAGAGTATTTTTAATATTCTAAATGCATGCTGCCAAATATTTTCCAGACACATACAAATTTATAATATCATAAACTGCCTACAAATGTGTTTCACCACACCTCACAGCGTGGGGCATGTACTGAGTTTAAAGAGACAGGAGATGTTTCCGTAGGGCCGCAGGTGCCATGGCCAAGGGCGGGGACACAACTATGCCTGAAGGATGTGCTCTAACGACTCTGTGCACGTCAGGCAAGTGCCTCATTCTGCCAACCTGGAGGCTTTGCTGCCCCTGAAGTACACACACGGCAGGCGGAGGTGCTCACCTGGCCCAGTGCACTGTGGCCAAAGGATTGGTGGGGGTGGGGTTGAACAGAATAATTGGAGGGGGCTGAGGGTGAGGGGGTCATCCTGGGGCATTGGGAAGAATCTTCACAAGGATATAGTTCTTTTGTGACAAAGTAGGGTCATGAATACCTCATCATTTTCCTTTTATATTATTTTAAATTTCATTAATGTAATGCGAACCACTGACCCCCAAGGTCCTTTGCTATTTTCAAAAAGGCGTACCTCTAAAAATAAATAAATAAATTCTAGCTTAGCCCAAATTACAGTCTAAACTTACCCTATTCGTAATCCCTCCTGTCAGCTTTATAACAGTTCTTTTCTTTTTCAATAGTCACTTTAATCTGAAGGATTTTAAGCACTTCAAACTTGTTGACCATTTGATAGGTTATAGTTCCAGGGTCCTCAGACTTTTTAAACAGGGGGCCAGTTCCCCGTCCCTCAGACCATTGGAGGGCTGGACTGCTGGCCCCAGGATAAGTCGGCTGCTAAGCAGGACAGGCAGCACTAGCAAAAACACCCAACAGGCCAGATAAATGTCCTGGGCAGGCTGAATGTGGCCCGCGGGCCATAGTTTGAGGACGCCTGTTAGTTGATAAGATTCCTGGTAGATAAATATTTCGATATCCTCTATATTATGCATTTATTAACTGGTATGAATAACATGTTTTCATGCCTCATGTTCATTATAGTTTCATCAAATCATTTTGTGATTTTACCCTGTATAATCTATGAAGAAGGTACCTAGGACCTAGGGGGTTCCTCTCATTTTGTCAGTGAGACTAACGTAAAGTGGAAATTGACATTCTTCAAAATGTCAGGATGGGCTGCCAAGCTTTATTCTTTATAAACATAGTTAGAGGTGAGGTAGACTTCTTATTTTTGAAATATTTTAAAATAAAAATTTACACAGAACGGAATATGTAACATACAAATCCAGGTGCTTAACAAAACTCAAGAGCTGTAGGTAGAGATTATATTCCAGTTTACATTCCAGTTCTTATTCTCCCATGAACAGATTCGTCTTTTTAGTCAATAATTATTCATTTGTGGATTTTGACTGTTTGCCTACTCAGTGCCGAGGAACTAGAGTTCTAAAACAGAGTTTAGACTGGATGATAACTATTTGGATCAGCTGTTGCGGGCAGGGGGGGAGAGAAGTAACTTGATTGCCAAGCCGTGGAAAGACTCAGGGAGGTCTGATAATGTAGACTGTTAGTTTTGTAACTCTGTCTGCTGGTGCACTTCTTTCCAACAATATGTGCCAACCTGGGGAGACAGAGAAAAGAAAATACACTCAGGTAGATGGTAAAAGTGGTGTGTGAAGAAAACACACCCTGGGGAGGTTCAGACACTTGGTGTGAAGGATGAGACCTCTGAGGGTAAAGAAAGCAGATCAGGAACCAGTGATATAGAGACGCTGAGATGTGGACAGGAGCGGGCAGGCAGCCACACGCTGCCAACAAAGGCCAGGAGCAGACGCCACTGGAGAGCAGCACACGGCTGTCTCGGTCCCCAGGGCCATGTGTATCTACAGAACCCAGATCAGTCAAGGAAGAGGGGACCCAAACATAGGAGAGAGAAATAAGCTATAGACAGCAGGCAGAATGGACAGGGCAAGGCTCGATTTTCTGTTAGGTATTTCAGGATGCAAGACTGGAGAGACAGAGCCCCTGTACAACCATGCGGGAGGCCTGATGAGAGTGAAAAGTAAGAGCCAAGGGAATAAGGCACTGGAAGAGGTAAAATCTTGGAGAGAATGAACAGAGTCAGATTTTCCAAAGTTTAAATTGTGATGGGGTCAGTTGAAACATGACGTCTGTAACTACATCCACTCTTGTCTGAGTAGTGGACACCCACGGAGCCCTCTGAACAAGGTGGCTTCCCCCCTTATTGTGGGAATGTTCACCCCACCCAAGGGCAGGGCCACCCCAGGATAAGCCATTTTCCTACATCACCCCATCCTCAGGCCACAGTTAACTGGTCCAGGCTTGAAGTGAACCAATCACAGGTTTTCTGAAGGATTTTTCAAACAGGTATTGATGAAGAGTCGGCTCCTCCCAGTGCTGGAATGTGGGAGGTCCAAGTTCGGGACCAGCCATGGCTCTCACTGTGTGAAGGAAGCTGGTCTGTGCAGCGATTGGAGTAAATAAAAAAGGTAAGACAGTCCTGCCGGTGCCGAGTCCTCTACTGTACCTGTGTCTATGCCCAGCTATATCCCCGCCCACCCCACATGTTTCTCATCAAGGAACCAGAATACAAAGATACACAGCTTAGGATCTCCAAGGGTTTCTTCCTGCTCATGACCAATACGAATTTCCCTGTTCTTGTAGTCAGCACATCATCCGTTGGCCTTCAAGCAGGGGTGATGCCGTCTACGTCCCCAAACTTCTTGGTCCCTATCTTAATAAGGAGCATGTGGACTGCTCCTCTGTCATATGTCCCTTTATGTGAGGGGGAGGGCCAGACCACTCAACAGTGTAGCTGTTAATGGGGAGACGAACCAATCAGGAGAGGGGTCTAGGGTTACTACTGTTGTAAGTTATTGTAAACTGAGATCTCCCCCTGAGAGGGCACAGGGGTAAAATCATAAATATGATCTGAACCATGAGATTGTGAGCAAAGAGAGGAAATGAGTATCCTACACCAGCTGAGGACCCAAACACGTGGCCTGCACGCTGCCTGGACTCTCCTGGGAGTCCTCTGGGTCCACAGGGCCAGCGAGCACAGTACCCAAACCTGCCCGAATCCCATGGAAAAGGCCTGCATCCGCCCACCCAGCCCACCTTGCTTGAGAAATGATGTAGCTGAGGCTCAAGAAGATGAATTTTGATAACCAGAAAGAGACCAGATTAGAAATCTGACTAGCCTTTTCCCCTCAAAAGCCTAAAATGAGAGAATTTAGCTTTAATAAGGTTTAATTCTAAGTCATTTATATACAAGACAGCTTTGTGTAATAGCCCCTAAGAGCTTAAAGACCCTGAGGTTTGCCCTTCCAGCAGTGCAAAGGGAAGTATTTATCTATATGCAGAAGAGATGGAAATGCGATGAATAAATGATGTTAATTTTGAAACTATTAAAAGCCCGTTTGTTAGGATTACTTTGCTTCAAGTATCCAAATGATGATGAGCAAAAATCGCCCCTGGGCCCAGTTCTTGATTCAGTCCATGTCCCATCAAGCTTCTTTTGAAAAACCAAACGAGATGAGAAATAGGGATCCCGGCTGAACCTCCCAGCGAGTGGGGACAGATCTCGGGGAACTTCTTTTCCAAGCCTGGTGAAGTTCTGCCCTTACCATATGGGCACAGACAGTTGCTAAATGATGATTTTCCAAAAATAAGCTTCAATTCTCCAACATGGCAAATAGAGAGCAGCTGGTGTTAGGCAACAGGGAGACGCCCTCCTAGAGCTCACCAGGAGAGAAGAGCGTGTGGCTGGGGCACTGGAGCAGATCTGCTGAGAACCAGCCAGCTCTGGGTGGCACGAGGAGCCCCAGATGTAGACTCTCGCTACCTGGCGGCCTTCTCCTGGCCGTTGTTGTTACATCCAAGCAGTCGTGAGTGCACACAGTGGAAGGTACGTGACCCAGAGGACATTCCCTAAATAAGCAACTGCTGACCTCACTTATTCACATAGTAAGTGGATAACGGATGGGGAATCCCCTTTCCGTTCATGACTTCACCTTTATTGCTGATTCTTGAGTTCCCATATCTGTTCCACTTTCTTTAAAAGTAGCCTCCTATTGCCATTTGGGTGCCCACTCATAGTGCAGATCTGGATAGGGCTGCACCCCCCTTACCACCACCAAATCCATGGAGGATGTGGATACGTGACCTACATGAACCCAAGCATGATTCACTGCCTGGTTTTTCCAGGAAAAACCACAAAAAATGCTTATTCTTTCCCACTGTACGGAACCTAAGTGAGTGTGAGGAGACACTGCGGGCGTTTGTCTCTCCAAAGCAAGAGGTGGGAGCTTCCAGGAGTTTTCACAGAGACCATAAGTGAAAGACTGGACGAGGATGTGAACAGGAACAAAGTCATTAGAACATGGCTTGAGAAGTGTCGGTATCACCCTCCAGACTTCTCTTTTTCTGAAATTAGCCTTGTTTTCTTAAGCTAGTTCAGGATGGATTTTCTGTAAAAGTTACCCACTAAAATCCAATCTTCTACAAAATAATTATAGCTATTGTTCATCAAATTCTTATTATAGGACAGGCACAGAATTCTCTACTTATTTGCATTATATTATTTAATCCTCACAAAACCCAATCATGCTACTTCTGTTGTCTAATGAGACCAAAAAGAAGATTAGAGAGGTTTTTGCATCATCAGTCCAGAGAACACTACTGGGAAATGCTGGCGTTAAAATTTGAGCCCAGGTATTCTGACTCCAGAATCTGTGCTCCTGTAATATTCGGTGAACTATGTTGTCTTCTCTGATTTTATGCCTTACTCTTAAGTGGTATTACAATTTATGAACTGTGTAGGTACTTTCCAAAATACTGTCTGTGCCTATTTATTCAAAATCAAGATAATAATATTTTACTGTGTCTTAAAGCCCTCTTACTGGATTTCAGGCTAGAATTTCAATAGTCTTTGTCCTTGAAAATTGGGCTTACTAATGGAAAACACTAATTGACCTTCCACAGCACAGTGCTGGATTTTACATTTATTGTAATTTGATTTTGGATGAGTTTATATGGGGTCTCGGAAATAAACAGGCTACAACTGTTAACTGTCATAGTAATTAGTGAAATGCTCTGGTCCTTTCGAAAGCGAAGAATTTACATAGAGCATTTCCTAAGTGAGAGGGGGAGGGAAATTCCTAAGTTGATTTTCATGTCAAAGTTTTACCTTCTTAGAGCGTAACGCAATGATGTTTTTACAAAGAATATATTGTGGAGAAACTACATCAGATTCAGAGAAAGGTATACCTTTCTTGTAAGGTATATAGTTCAGATTTGGCAATAGATTTAGGTGGAGAATAGATTATTCCAACCGTGCAGATTTATTTCAACCAGAGACCCAGAGAACAAAGGAGATGTTTTCCTACAAGAGTCCTGAAGACAGTTCTAGCAACAGCACTGAAAACTACCTCTAAATGCATGCTCTTCAGGACAGGGAGAGGTGGGGAGAGGGTTGCAACAGAACAAAGTACACACATTGCTTCAGCTTTTACTTCTAGCTGTGGGACAGGTAGAAAGGAGCAGCTATACAAGAAACATTAAAAAACAAGGTGATTCAATCCCAGGCTCAGAAAATGACTATGCCATGATGAAAGTTCCAGTTCCAGCGGCCAAGGAGCCATGCAGCCTATCGTGATATGAGAGTTGGGCAGGAAGGTAGACCAGTGATTCCCACCAGAGTGACTGACTGTGCCCCCCAAGGAAATATCTGGCAATGTCTGCAAACATTTGTAATTGTCACAACTTGGGGGAAGAGAGAACTACTGGTATCAAGCGAGTAGAGGCCAGCAATTCTCCCCAACACCCCCACAATTTTCAAAACAGTCCTGCACAACAAAAAGCTATCTATCCCAAAACGTCAGTAATGCCAAGGTCGAGAAGCCCTGTGAGGGAGCTACAGTCCATTGTGCTATGAGGAAGAGTTGGTCTCTCAATTTTTATAACCTATAAAGTGCGGTTTCCTTTCTCTTTTTCCTGTGTTCCCACTCACTTTCTCAAATTGCATTCTACGTGAGCTTCACCCAAATAACCTATTTCCTGGAAAAAGAGTGTTAAAAAGAGCGGTGTCATGTCTGAGGCTAAGTAGGCCCATCTATTATTCTTCTATAAACAGTGGTATATTTTAAATTCCCTCATGAACGTTAGGCACAAAATCAGCTGGTGGCGTGACGCAGACGCAAAGCTAATGGGTTATAGTCCCGCCTCCAGGGAGACACAGTGCAAGTGTGGGGCCCCCTGAGCTGCTGGTCCCCACGGCAGACACGAAGTCCAGAAAGGAAACGTGTGAGCTGGGGTGCTTCCGGCAGCTCCACCGGGGTCCTCGGCAGCGTCTTCACATTCGATGTGTGTCTGATGAAGTTGTGTTGAACAAAATCAAAGTGTATTTTATTTTTACTCCAAATATTTCCATCGAGGATTTGAGCAGCTTCCAGATTAAAACAGGATAATACCAAAGAAATCAGACAAAAGAACCAAGAAAGGAAGAAGCAAAACCACTGACTGTGGGGGGGAAAAGTAGTTGCAGCTCAGAAAAATCCTGGGTTCTGAGATGCTTGCGGCTTCTTTCAGGTTGAAAAGCATCATTAAATCTTCAGCTCTTTTTATGAAAGCAGCAGCAGACCAGGTCCCCAAGTGGAGCAGACTTCTTGACGCTGAATTCCTAAGGATTGTGGATGGAGTCACCTAAGGGATCATTTCTAAGCAACATTTTCCATTTGAGACTAGTCCTTAGATGCAACCCCAATTCAATGAAGCTTATTGATGTAGGGGCATCTAGTACAGTGGCCAGAGAGTCGTCTGATGCTTCCCTTGACAAGGCAGCGATGTCGTCGTCTGAAGCCTTAGATAAGATTGGTTCAGACTCTCTAACAACGTTCAATATCTCCAGAAATTTCTGCAAAAGGCTGAAGAAATTCTGTTTCTCTAATCTCCTTTAATTCTATTTACTTTCCCTGGTTCGGATCATCTCACTGCTCCACATGGGCTATAAGAGGCCCCTGTTCCATGTGATACAGGCAAGAAACAGCTCCAATTACACACACACACACACACACAAGCACACACACACACACACACAGAAAGCACACTAACATGCTATGTCACTTGGGGGATATCATGGATTCACAAAGTCCTCTGTCCTTGGGACCTCTCTCCCCTCGACTCCACGCAGTCCCAGACTTCACTCCCTCTCACGTACCCTCCCCTGCCTTCTCTGCACTTTTTCCTTTGTTATCATTGCCTCCCTTGGGGGAAGTAAATCCATTTCTATTCCTCACATTCATTTCCTCAGCCATCCTCCACTGAATGTCACCCACACCAGGCCTCCCTGCCCACAGAGATGCATCATCTCCCCCGAGTAGATTGCCAGGATCTGTCCTTAGGAAAATTCCCTCAGAGAATACCAACTAATAGGATTTGGTATTACTCAATACACACGATACTAAAAGAAGGAATCGTTTGCCTTATCACTGACAGTCCAGAGGTTCTCAAAAAGAGGTGCCCAGTCCCGATGGTGGGAAACAGAAAAATTCCTCGTTGAATGGAGAATCTTCAGAATTTGATTCACTCGTGTTTGTGCTCCATCCATCCTGTGTTTTTCTGGCAACCTGAGGTGTCGCTTCCCGGGACTATCCAATGCGTTGCATAAGGCAGGGCCCCGTGCTGTGCTCAGAGGGGGTGATCACCCCCTCCTCAAGGAATGCTCCTGAGGTTCGTCCGATGGATATCTGCTAAACTGCCCTCACTATAAACATCAAAGTGTTTCTCCCCTCTCTGAACACAGCATTGGGCTCAGTTTTTATGAAGTTCTCATATTCCACAGTTATTTAGAAAATGTAAAACAATATCACCTTTATTTTAAAATTCAAATCATTCTGTATTTAATACATGGAAACATACATTCCCAGGAAGCATTTTCTCTGTCACATGCAAGCACAAAAATCACTTTAACAGAACCTCCCATTTTTAAAGACATTGATAGCAAGAGATTAATTTTACCGAAGTTAAAGATTAACTTTTGTTCCTTTGAACAATATGTTCCTTTCCCAACCTTCTGATAGGAAGAGCCATAGTCAGACCTTGTTAGAAGCAATAATATCAAGGGCACAGCTTCCAGCCTATGCTTGAATTTTTGATTCAAGAATGCCAATACAAGATAAGAAAAAGCAAAAGCGTTCAGAAAGGAGTATATTTTTCTCTGATGTCAAATTCCATTCTGTGATTCTGAGAGCCCGAACCCCACTTTTTAAATAAGAGACCTGAGCGTTGCCCCGTCTTATGTTCTTTTTCTATATTCCGTTCCAAAAAAAGTTATGACTCCAAATTAAACTTGAGGCCATTCTCTGAATACTTTTTCCAGAAAGTCTTTTTTAGTTTATTATGCAAGATACAAGCCAAGATAGTCTCCTTCAAGAAAACAGATCTGTCATGTTATTTCTTTAATCCGAACCTACCACCACGATTTAGTGGCTATATTGTAAGGAGTCCAGAACATTGCTACAAGCAAGTTCGACAGTAAGTATAGGACGCATGGCCTGCACATGCATGTTTGGGGCTAATACCAAACACTGTCTGGGAAAAAACGCCACATGAACAGAGTTAGGTAGATAAATAACATCACCTGGGGCTCCTACCACTCTCATTAGATCCAGATAAAACTGCTGTGATGACTTCTCATCAACTCCAAAATCTGGGCAATTGGGGGTCTTTTCCACCAGGTCTCTGCAAATCCTCAGGGCACCTGGAGGTTTCACACATCAGGCTCCCCTTGAAGGAGACCATGAGATAAACGTTGGGTGCAGGATTTGAGGAATGTTCCCAAGAGCAACATCTGTGAAGAAAGAAAGGAAGGAAGACTGGGAGGAAGAGGCAGTCGGACCGTGAGGTTTAGATCTCAAATGCCGGGACCACGAAGGGTACAACCCCCTAGAGTTCCAGAGCTGGAATGACCGTAGCTACACCAGATTGGGGTGTAATCTGATATCTTTATGCCTTTAGAGACCTGAGCTTTCCGTCTCCACATCAGTCTTTGGATGTGGTCTGCCCTCCGATAGTGCTGCCTAAATGACCGTCCCAGGGGAGGGCCACTGTTCCAGAGGAGGAAACTCAGCTCCGGGCTGTGGGCCACCAGGCCCCCTCAGCCCGGGGAGAGACGAGTGCCTTAGCCCTGAAGGATCTGGGCAGACCCCTAAGGTGTCCCCCGCACAGGCTGATGAAGCCCCTCTCCGGCCCTTCCCTGCCTCCCCTTTCTCCTGCTCCTCTGTGGGCCTCTTTTAGTATAACCCGTTTCCATTCCATACCCCACTGCCCCAGAGCAAAACCCAGACCTTTCTTCACTACCCACAGACGTCTGCTCACACCCGCGCTTTTGTTTTCACTCCAGCCTGGAGTGTGGGACGCTGTCTCCCACCCCTGCTCCCCTCTCCTCCTCCCCTCCATTCGGAAACTGGAAGAATTATTAAACTTCTTCTGAAATAGAGTGAGGTGCCTTTCCCTAGAGTTGTCTTCAAAACTTGAAAACCCATTTGCCCGTGAGACAAAAAGGAACATAGGACTTGCCTGTAAAAGATCTGCCTTGTATAGAAAGCAGTTGAAATTAAAAGCAATTTTCTTGTTTTCAATGGATTCAAAAAAACAGTGAAACAGGGGGCTTCAGGTGATCATAATTCAACTATTCTGAATTCCCACACAATTCTTTCTTCTTTTCCTATAAAATTGTCCTCATAAAAACATAAGCCTATAACCAATATTGTTTTGTTGTTGTTGTTTTGAGACAGAGTCTTACTATGTCACCCTCAGTAGAGTGCTGTGACATGACAGCTCACAGCAACCTCAAACTTTTGGTCTTAAGCAATTCTTTTGCCTCAGCCTCCCAAGTAGCTGAGACTACAGGCGCCCACCACAACACCCGGCTATTTTTTTGTTGCAGTTGTCATTGTTGTTTAGCAGGCTCCGGCCGGGTTCTAACCCACCAACTTTGTCATATGGTGCCGGCACCCTAACCACTGAACTACGGGCACCTAACCACCAATATTGTTTAATGACCAAATTCAAAGCTATCCTGACCTAGCTACATACCCTGCTCACTCACTTTGACTTTCTGTGTACAGACTTAAACTAAAGGAGGCTCCTTCTGTCTGTTTTCTGGATTGATGCAACTGACTCTCTTAACTCTCTCCTCCAAGCCCAGTAGGCCCATATTCCTGACTGTCTACTGGGTGGACACCTTCATCGGGAGGTACAAAAGTCATCCAAAACCAGGCCTCAAACACAGACAGTGAGCTGTGGCTTTATACCACCCACACTGCTGGCGTTGGACGCTGAGATCGTCCCCCACTCCCACTGCTGAACCTAGAGATTGTGGGCAGGGAGCTGGTGACAGCCCCAGAAAGAATTTTCTCCCAAACCCACTAGCTTGTATGCACCATCAATTCCATGTTTGGTTGCTGGGCAGCCAAAAACTAACAAATGAGCTCTCCAAAAAACATTTGTTAGTAAGAAGGAAAGGCCAGTAAAAGGCATGATAATGAACAGAGCCCACTCCGAACACAAAAGGAAAG
The DNA here is from genome assembly GCA_963574575.1 of Galagoides demidoff. NCBI lineage: Eukaryota > Metazoa > Chordata > Mammalia > Primates > Galagidae > Galagoides > Galagoides demidoff. The sequence goes on along the minus strand of CAUYQV010150532.1, from coordinate 2,778 downwards.
TCCCCCCAGTTGCTGTGGTGTCTGACCACTGCCTGCCACTATGTATTGGGCTACTGGTTTGTTTCTTGGGGCTCAAGTCCCCATGTCACCATCTCTTTTCATCAGCCAAAAGGCAATTCTTGGTTAATCTCTTACCTACTGCAGAATTTAGATCTTTCCCTCCACCTCTTATCAAGTCAGGTTTTAGTTATGTCAGAAGGCTGTAATAAAGTTTCATGTGTTATACATTTTAGGAAAGGAAAAGTCATTGAATAAGGTCTTCTCCAACCCCCTTATTCGACAGACATCAAGGCCCCGAAAGACGAATCCAGACATCGCAGAAGATTTTCTACTTTGACACAGAACAAAGCCTCACAAGCAATGGAACGTCAGAAGTGGAATTCCAACTTGGAAATATCAGTCAGAGGGGAGAGAACTTTGGAGCAGAAGATGTTTCTAGGGCTCTTAAAAATTACACCACAGGTCAGCCCTGAGAATAGGAAGAGGCAATTAAAGGCAATGACAGATCACCCCCCCGGGGGATCTGAGATAGGGGAGAAGGGAGGTTTGCAGGTAATTAGGGAGGAGAAGCCTTGCCTTTCAAGCAGAAGCTGCTCTAATAAGCCATCCCCAGCTTAGCAGCTTGTCCTCCTTAGTTCTTCACAATGACAAGTCCCACGTGTCCCCAGGGGTCATGCCTCCCCACTGGAGTGACACTGACCACAGCAAAGGACCTGTGGCAGAGAGGAATTCAGCCCTGATGTGGAGCTGTGCTTTACAGCAGTGCTGCCCAAATCTTAAAAGCATTCAGTACGCTTCCCCTGGTGATCACAGGCTGGAGATTCTGGTGCAGCAGGTCTAGGATGGGGTCTGAGAGCCTGTGTTTCTTACAAGCTCCCACAGAATCCTGCTGGCTTTGCTCCACGGGTCAGTCACACTCAGAGTAGTGAGGATCTAGGACACGAGGACAGACAGAGTTCACAGCAGTGTGAGCTCAAATCCCCCACTTCCGAAGCTTGTAAGCCACACGCTCTACCTAAGGATCATTTCATGTCACAGTTGTATTAAAGTAAAACTTAGGGAGCTTCTGTTCAAAAGCTTAGCGACTTTTGTTACTTTTGGCACCGGGACTGTTTTTTGAAACATCATGTAGTCAGCTTGAGAACAATAACAAAAAACTTAAAACACCAAAAGCATTCAAACAAGAAAGCACTTCCAAACCACAAACCAAGGTTAGTACAGCTATTCCAGCACTGGGCTAGGGTTCCGCTAATACCAGGCTGAGTCATCAAACATCTCTGAAATGTCTGCGGCTCCGTTGTTGCCATTTATTTTTGTTTTGCCTTGAGGAACATGTTGCCATTTCGTGGATGTTAAACAAGAGAGCTCAGACTTCTTGTAGATTCTAAGTCTTGGTCTGCCCGGCAACCACCATCTCGGGCAGACTGTCTCTTTCCAGGAGGAGGGAGAGCGCCATTATCTTCCTTTCAGGGTTTCATCTTCTCTCACAGGCATAAGAATGCAGAGAAAGCAGGCAGAAATGCCACCCTTCCCTGGTCATTGACTACCCTGCAGTGTACTTCTTAATTAAAACCAGCATCACAGATATGATGGCTTAAGTGCCAAAAACCTAGGCCGCTTAATGGCCAATCAGAGAACTGCATGATCATTAAATCCATTTTGGAACCACTTTTTCTTTTTTTTCCTGAGGTGAATACAGTTAAGCTCTAAATACTCTGATTGTTTCCATCAAGTGTTTTTTTAATACTGCTTCCTTTTATCAACATCACAACTTCCTTTCCCTTTTGTCATCAGAAATTAACTCTGTGTTATAATGGTTTATGATGATTTTTTCTAAATCCAGACTGGGTAACAACATCGGGGATTAAAGAATAATTTGCATGAACGACACACACGGTGTTGCCTGGTAACCCAGACTGATCTGTACCAAGCCATAAATTGCAAAATTTCATAGCAGCATAAAAACTTTTACTGGCACTTAAGCATATTTTCCCCTGATTGAAGCCGAATCCCTGCAACAATTACAACCACATGACAAAAGCTGGTAATGATTAGCCTTCGAGAGCTGCTGTTATTTCTGACAGTTCCAAAGCTGTTTTTGTTTGTTTCAGGAAAGAAAGCCTCAAATCCTTGACGGACTAGCCTCACTGAAAAGGCAGAATGGAAGCTGTTAATTAGGCAATGCCGGCATTTTAACTACAGCTCCCGGTGAAAATGGAAGAGTTATGTAATAATTTACAGTTCTAATTAATTTGTGTCAACCAAAACCAGCTCTCAGTGTAGCAATAGAGGCTCAGAGGGCAGGCCCCCTCGCAGGGAACATAAAGGTGGAGACACATAGAAACTCAAATGTGCCTACAAATGTCATCTGAAAAGAACCTCAGGAAGACGCAGGCTAAAAGCCAGGAAGGTTATCTTCATTTGTTATAACAAATATCTTAAGGAACAATCTTAAGATATCTTTAATATCTATAGTAATCAAAGTAAAAATTCTGAAATACAGTTGTTAAAAGAGTCCGGGGGAAAATTACCTTCACATTAAATTCAAGATAACTTGTTGGGGAGGGGGGAGGGAGAAGGAAGGGGGGGGAATGGGTGGAGGGAGGGGGATTGGAGGGACCATTTTTGAGGTTTGTCGTACAGGGGTACAAGTGAAACTCTCTAAGAGTAGAATCAGAACGTTTTAAAACAATAACTGAGAAAATGACATGAAGGCTGTGTTGATCAGTTTGATGGAAGTATTTCGGATTGCATGTGAAAACCCCACACTGTACCCCA
>CAUYQV010150531.1:0-10141 GCA_963574575.1 Galagoides demidoff | reverse complement strand
CCACCTCATAGGGCTGAGAAACAACAAGCGACAGACTCCAGGGTGCTGATCCTGAGAGCCCCTTTCCTTCATACTCCCAGGACTTCACCATGTCTTGAGTTTCGTCGGAATTTTTAATTTTATCACAGGGTGTGAAATAATCTGGCACTTTCCCGCAGAGTTCAAGCTGTGAACTTAGGAGGAGATTTCTGTTCCTCTGGAAAAGAGGCCAGTGCTCACCAGAGGACTGGTCCCTGCCCTCACCCTCCGCCCCTCATCCAGGTGGGCTGCCCTGTTACTGCACAGTACTCCAAGCTCACAGTTCCCACTTTAGGACCTTTGCCCTTGCCGTCACTGGCGTAATATGCCCCCCACCCTAATTTCCACACTGCATTCAGATTTTTCTTGTACTTCTTGTATCACCTCTTCTCAGAGGCCTACCTTAACTTCCCTGCCTGAAGTAGCTCCCCATTTGTTTGTTCAAAGCCCTTATCACTAAAATTACTCTGTGTGTTTGGTGTCACTTGTCTCCCCATTAGACTGTGAGCTCGTGAGGGTCAGAGACCTTGCCATCTTGCTCATTGCTCGGTCTAGGAACAAGAAACAGTGGGAATGAATAGTTAAGTGCACAGTAGAACACTGGTAAGAAAAAAAAATTCAAATACCGCCACTACTATTAATATTTTAATACTTTTTCATTTCGAAGGTAAGTAACTCTTTTGAGGTCACCAGAAATCTTATAAGATCTAGAGGTTCAGCACTCAATGAAATGCGCATATATACAAATTTCCAAAATTAGGGGTATGTTTTACCAGATTTCCTAATCCCGCTACCCCTGGTTAAATTATTGTTTTGTTTCCTAAGTAGTCTGGGCCCAGTGCAAACACCTGCATCAGATTATTATCTTTGCAAATTTGATTGGTGAAAAATGGCTCTTTAATTTGCATTTCAATGATTCCTTGTGAGCTGATAATTTTCCAGGATTGATTATTAATTGCATGTTCTTTTTTATAAATCCCTTCCATCTTTTGACTTTCTCTGAAGCCCTTGGTGTCTATTGTATGACCTATTTGAGTAATAAAGGTATTTACTAAAATGACACATTATAACAAAGGAAAAGAGATTAAATACTAGCGGCTTACACTGACTTTTTTCCCCCCGCTCCTTGTGGAACACAGCTGTAAATTCATTCTCTGTCTGTTAGTTTGGGTTGTCATACTTTGCACCTGGAGTAGTTTTAAAATCATTCAAGAAACCTAACCAATAAAAAGCTACTATAAACTCTCTCCTGGCTAATGAAAATAAATGCATGCATCAGAGTTTCCATTTCCTGCTGGATAAAAGTATACCTATTGTCTGAGGATAAGAAAATAGTTTCGGTTATGTCGCTATTGCCCAGCCACAGAATTAAATTCAAAGTCACAAGGATAACTTGGGGAAGCAGCAAAGTGAACACCCAATTTCCTTTTTTGCAAGCGAGGTTATTGTTTGTCTAAATTCACTAGCTCCATGGACGTTCTTCCTGCCACCAGCCACTTTTGATAAATCCCAGCAATTTGATGGAATCTGAGTAGCACATGGTGATGCTCTTTCAGTGGAAGAAAGATGATTTCTTTATAGCAGGATCTAGAAAGAAGAAAAACACGCCAGAAAGATGTGATTTTTTTTTTTTTCACCAGACTTTTCTGGACACGTTATAACAGTGAGAGCTAATGTCTAAATCTTTTAAATGCTGAGAAAATATGCATTTAGGGTAATGGATTTACGAGGACATTCTAAAAGTCAGTGTTACAGGCGTTTTGATATTTACACCCAGGAGAATAGAATTGCCCGGATGCTCCAACACTGGTTTGTGGACTGGATTACTTTTTGGATGGGCAGACAGGATAACAAGTAGGAAAATCACTTCCGGGTGCTAAAAATTCAGGGTTCCCTGTGAAATAAATGCAGCTGTGGGTTATAAGTCTAAAACCAGAAGGCTCTGGGGCATCTGGAGAGTTAAAGGCCCAGCTGCCAAGCTTTGGGGCACCTGGGAGTGGTTTTAAGACTTGAAACAGTGAAGCTGGGAAAGTGTGGCTGAAGGTCCCTATACCCCAGAGCGCTTGACCGAGCTGGATGGGAAATTTCCTTATAGTTATTCTCACCCAGAACTGGAATAAAGGGCTCTGTGTGGAGTTGGGATAGTGCAGCTTCTCAGTTTAATACTTTACAGATTTTTGGAACCAAATGCACCCTGAAGTGAAAAGCTGCTTTTTTTTTTCTTTTCTTTTTTTTGCTGACCTTGTTGGACAGCTAATACAGTTTCTGGGAAATAAGAGAAACAAGCAGCTCATTGTTGGCAGGAGCAGAGAGAGACGTAGAAGGGCGAGAGACGCGTCTGCAGCCCTTTTTCCCCTTCATTGTATTGTGACTGAGTCAAGGCTGGGCTGTGGCTGGATTTCTCTCCCTACCTCTGCAGACATATGTTTCCCATCAGACAGGGCTGCGTGACACCTGATGTTGGCCAGTTCCATGAGTTAAGCCACGGACGGCCCATAAACAGAGAGTAAAAGACCTACAGCTGCACTCAGACCCTCTTACTGCCGAATTTTTTTTTTAAGCTTGGTGCGGCTGTGTCTGCACATCAGTCAGAAACGATTTACGCCCGTACGTTCTGGCCTCTTCCAGTTGTGTACCGTAACTCTCCCAGACCCCTGTGGCCCAAAGATCTAGTGTCACTTCTTGGCACTGACTCACTTTTCTGTATAGACTTTCCTAAGTTCTCAAAGTTAATTTGATATTGTCTTTTTTTGGAGGATTGACGCACAAAGTGCTCTGGCATTTTCTGTCAAAACAGATCACACAAACAGGGTGTCATCCAAACGTGGAATTCATGTTGATGCCATTATTTTAAAATAAGTACATTAGTTAAATTAGGCTGCCCTTGGCTTTTTCTTAAAGTAGGGGAAAGGAAACATTGCTTATCCTTGTCACCAAGTTTTACTTAGCAGATATTTTCTGATTCCAGAGGCTGGGCAGGACACGTTGGTGACTGGTGCATGGTGCTCACACACTCTCAGCTTCCCGGGGTTTGTCACTGTCTCTGCCTGCGATTTGTGCTGAGTCATTTCACCTTCCCCAATTCTTCATCTCTGAAATAAGTGAACTACTCCAAGTCATCGGTTTTAAAGTGTGTCCTGAGGTCCTGCGCCAGAATCTCAGGGGGATGTGGGCAGGAGCTTGACTTTATTGTTCAGTCTCCAAAAGTGATGCCTTTCAAAATAATTTTAAAACTTTCACCATGACAGTTGAGAAATGCCTGTAGAGAAGGCGGAGTGAGTGCAAGGCCCACAGAGTTGAGAGAAGACAGTCACAGGCCCAGCACTTAAGCACTGACACCCCCCACCCCTGTGCAGCAGCAGAGGGCTCACTCAGGCCAGCTGTGGAATGAACCCCTGGATGGAGACGTAGCCTCTGCTTCAAGCCGTGCATTGGGCTCTAGAGAAAGCTCCCATACTACTAAAGAAATGTTTAAGTGCCACTGGTCGAAAGAAACCAAGGTCCCTTGTGGCCTGAGCTTCTGTGGTGCTGATGATACAAGGTACGGTAAATATAGGCCCCCACCTATACCCAGTGTTGTGGGGAAAACAATGGGTTTGTAACCGTTAGTGATCAAACAGGGTAAAATGAAGTGGGGCTAAGCAGGGAATTTCGCTCCGGAGGTAAAGAGGAAGCAGCTAGAATCTAGTGCTCGTTAAATATTCACTTATAAAACTCTGGGGGTCACGGTTAAAATGCATCCTCAAGAGAAAAAGTTACAGGTTGGAGGGACATTTCCAGTTTTTCATGAGTCTTCTTCTTTATTATAGTTCTCGTTTAAATAAGAAAAGTATGTGATGAGCATCTTCCTATAAATGAAACGAGCAGTTCGTTACCCGTCTCTCACCCTGACTGTCCGGGAGAACATGTTTATTAGTGCCTTCTCTGTGCGTTAGTCAGATGTGAAATGCGCTAAAATTATTTCTGTTCTGTTTTTATAAGGGAAGAATATCCGTATCATTGTGGTTGATTCCAAGGGGTGGAGGGAGGAGACTTGGTTTCTTCCCAGGTCTGGTTTGTGGAGAGCACAAATGTAGCCGTCAGGAAGATGAGAGTTCAAATCACAGGGAGAGAGTTGTTCATTCAATATTTCTTAAAAGAACTTGGCTTCAGGTGTGTGGCTTAACCAGGAGTCCAACAGGAAAGATTTTCCTGACCTTAACCCTTAATCAAGTACATGTTTATGAGTGATAAACGCAGTCATAAGTAGTCTTTGATTTCCTTAAAATATTACAAAGTGGAAGAAAAAAAATTACAAAGTGGATATGTAATATTCCCACTCTGATTATCAAGAAATGGGGATACCTGTATAGGAGGTGGACAGCCACTCCCTTATAATCCAGGAGTACCTACCAGCAGCTAATCTTGGTAGTCTGATTTTAGTTCAAGATAGCGAATGGTTATTTTGGACTGGGACCCAGTTCTCTTTTTAAGAGAGTGCCTCAGGATGGAGATGGGAAACCTGGGTGTTGCTACCCCCAGTTAGCCCTGGGGCTGTGGCAGTCACAGGCCTAGGGTGAAAAACTCTCCCTTTGACTGGGACTTTTCCCAGATTCAGCCCTGAAAGCCCTATGTCCTGAGAAACCCCCACCCCCACCTGGAACAAACTACGACAGGACCCCCCCCCCCCATTTTCAGCTTTTGTAGGGAGAGGACAGGGAACGAGGGGGAGAATCAGAAGCTCTTTCCTGCTGTGTTTAGACTCCCCTGGGAAGTGTTTCTGATGTGATGTATATAAACTTACTAGCCTAAATTGCCCACTGATGAGGAGAAAGTTTCCCAGGTCCCAAACCCAGTATGTGACCCAGTGTGTATATTTGAATGTTGCGTATTTACCTATTTTGAGGAAATAGCATTCAGGTTTTCAAAACGATGTCAGCTTCTTCCTGTTCCCACCCTCACGTATGATGTTAGAAGGGTTATTTAGTAGTGAGTGTCGTTTTATCATAGAAGTAAAAAAACACATAAAAGGTAAATTATTTTGAATATATGGAACTGAAGTTACCTTAGCAAGGTTTCGATCACCACCTATGAGCACTGATATGCAGGTCAAACAATCTTTGACATTTTCCCATTAAATCAACGTTTGCTGATGGAGAATTTCTGTGGCTATTCCAGCAGTCTTTTTTAGAAGCTTGTTTTCCCTGAACCTTGTTTTTCTTTGTTTTTCTGTTACTTTGTATCTTGAATAGCAGTCCCTTTTTCCCTTCTCTGGCTTTGTATCCTAAGCAGCAGCTTAATTAATTTTTAAGAGCCAAGCACATCCTAGTAGCTTAATAAATACTAATTTATATTTTATTCAACTTATAATTTAGTATTCTGCCAGAACATTTGCTGGAGTGGAGCAGCATTTTTGAATTTTCTGACTCAGGAGAAGTAGGCAAATTTGAGAAGTGCTGGATTTATTTCTCCCTCTCAGAGTCTTGAGACCCCTTGGTGTATAGTAAAGGCTTTAAGAAATCTTCCAGTAAAATAAGTTCTTTTAACTTTATTCAGCCCAGCATTTCCTCATCTCATTTGACCCTGGAACAGTCTGGAAGGAATTTTTTTTTAATGTATTAGCTTAACATCTATTTACTCTCATGGAACACATTATTAGACCTTACTTTTTAAAAATATTAAGTCCATATCTAACCTATAAACACTAATTAATATTTGCTGTCTTAGGCAGTGCCCAGCACAGTTCCTGGTATTGATTGGGCATGTTATGATGTTTTTTTGGAACAGTTTTAGTTTTATGGAAAAATGGAGAAAAGTTCCTACACCCAGGGAATCCCTGGGTTACAAATGAGATAGGCTCTGTAGGTTTGTTCTTAAGTTGAATTTGTACGTAAGTTGGAACAGGTACATTTACCTATCACCTGGAATAGCCCCGCTCGTAAGTGCAAGTTGTACGTGAGTCTGAAGTTTGTACCTCAGAGACTGCCTGGACCCCTCATCCAAATTTCCCTGTCGTTAACATCTTAAGTTAGTATGCTACCTTTGTTGTAATTAGTGAGCCAATGTTGATACTACATTATTATTAAAATCCATACATCATTCAGATTTTCCATACATTATTCAGGTTTCTTTAGTTCTTACCTCATGTCTTTTTCTGTTCTAAGGTCTCATACAGAATACCACATTATCATTATCTTTGTCGTATTTCTATAGATGCCTTTCGACTGTCAGTTTCTTAGACTTTTTTTTTTTTTTTTAGAGATAGTCTCACTTTATCACCTCGGTGGAGTGCTGTGGTGTCACAGCTCACAACAACCTCCAGCTCTTGGGCTTAGGTGATTCTCTTGCCTCAGCCTCCCAAGTAGCTGGGACTACAGGCACCCGCCACAATGCCTGGCTTTTTTTTTTTTTTTTTTTTTTTTTTTTTTGTTGCAGTTTGGCTTCTGGGGTCAGGTTTTAACCCACCACCATCGGCATATGGGTCTGGCGCCCGACTCACTGAGCCACAGGAGCTGCCCCCCCCTTTTTTTTTTTTAAATAGACAGTCTCACTCTGTTGCCCTGGGTAGAATGCTGTGGTGTCATAGCTCACAGCAGCCTTAAACTTCTCTCAGTTGAAGCAATCCTCAGACTCCCGAGTAGCTGGGACTACAGATAGGTGCTACCATGCTCTGCTAGTTTTTTTGTTTTTTAGTAGAGATGGGACCTCACTCTTGTTCTGGCTAGTGTTGAACTGAACTCAAGTAATCTACCTCCCTCAGCCTCCAGAGTGCTAGGATTACAGGTGTGGGTCACCACACCTAACCTTTCTTAGACTTCTCTTTGTTTTTGATAACCTTGATAGTTTTAAGGAGTGATACTTGGATATTTTATAAAATTCTTTTTTATTGGAATTTGATGTTTTTCTCGCATTTGGACTGGGGTTGTGGGCTTTGGGGAAGAAAACCACAGGGGTAAAGTACCCTTCTCATCACATCATATCAAGGGGGTGTGTGTACTTTCATCGTGACTGTCCCTGTGAATGTTGATTATCTGGCCATAGGCCAAAGTAGTAGTTTTCAGATTTTTCCATAATCAAGTTCTCCCCCACCCAGTCAATGCTTTGGGATCAAATCATTGTCTGCCCTATTCCTCTACCCCCAGCCCCTCTTTGAGGATGGTGTATCTACATAAATTATTTGGAATTCTGCTTTGTAGATTTGTCTCTTCTTCCCCTATTTATTCAGTTATTTGCTCACAAGACTATGGACTCATGGATATTATATTTTTATTACACTAATGAACCATAGTCAACAACATGTCAAATTCTCCATTATGGATGGAACCGAGGTACAGTAGGAAATAGGTGCTGGGAGTGGAAAAGTCCCAAGGGCTCAGGGAGAGAAAACCCTGACCCATTCACTTAAATGGAATTGTACCTCTCATATGTTGATAAAACCACACATTTTCAAAAGTTCAACTCAAAGTGCCAGGAGTAGAGATGCCTCAGCTGAGAAGCCTGTGGTCAGAGGGGCTGAGAACACAATCAGCGATGCATAACCCACCACAGATCTTCCTCATCCACCCTCCCACCCCCCACTCCCATGTGAACTGGGAGGATTTGAAGAAAGCAGAGTTATTTCTGTGTCTTTCTAGGGCTCAGGTATGAAACTTCTAGCCATGGGGCGCCGGCCGTCTTTCCATAATCTACTCAGATCCAGCCCCATGCAGGCCAGTCCCTGATGGTTTTTGTATTTGAGCCTAACCTTATGGTTTTGTTTTCTTCACTTGGCAGTGTGTGTGTGTAACTAAAACCTATTTTAAAAATGAGGGAAACGAGCCTAGGACAAGCCACCGAACCTCTCCAAGGCCAAAAAGACGCTTGTTAAACATTCCAGGAGGCGCTCTGGGCAGCCTCTCTGATGGTCTGCAGCTCCTGGCTCAGGCGAGGTGCCAGAGCACTTTCTCTCTGTTGCTGTCTCCTTCCTGGGGCTGCAGAAGGCAACAGTTCAGGAGGAAAGCCTTTACCTTCTCCCCATTTGCTGCTTATATAGCAAATGCTGCACGGGCCTGGCACTGAGTCCGGGGACCTTCCTGGCCTCAAGCATACTCTTAGAACTTTGTAGAAGGAGTGACAACGATGTTTGCTGGAATGGGTCAGCAGGTACCTCGTGTATGTTGTCCTGGGCAGCATTAAGCAGATGGTCATGTCTGAAAAGAATAATCCCGGCCCCCACCCCATTCCCATGGTGCTGTTTGCTTCACCAGGGACACAGTCATTGAATCAAAAGGGGGGAATCCTATCTCAGGTGCTGTGCACTTCGTTCTTCTGGGTGTTTTCATTTGTATGTGTTGAATAATACTGACAAAATGTTTCGGGTTACATCTGCAGAGTATGGTTTTATTAATTTCCGAACATAGGAGAGAAAGCCAACAAGAAAAAAAAAAAGGGAGAAAGGAGATGAAAACAATGAAAGAGATAAAGATAAATGGGGATCTAAATTTAAATACTCTCTTGGAAGGAGAAACAAAAAAGATGTCTCTGCTTTGGTTTCGATGCATTCCTGCTTCAATGGAGAAATCTTCTGTTTGGGTTATTCCTTTCTGTGAGGACTGGCAAAGGCCTAGAACCGACAAGGTCTTTAGCCTTTTTGAGGCAGTTTGTGGCAGTTTGCCTTTCATCCAGTTTGGCCTCAGATGCTGAATTTGGAATAGTCTGCCTTTTTTTCCCCCCCTTTTTTTTTTTTTGCAGTTTTTGGCCTGGGCTGGGTTTGAACCCACCACCTCTAGTATATGGGGCCAGCACCCTACTCTTTTGACCCACAGGTGCTGCTCCACCCAGCTATTTTTTTGTTGCAGTTTGGCTGGGCTCAGGTTTGAACCCACCACCCTCCGTATATGGGACCGGCACCCCACCCACTGAGCCACAGGCACCGCCCACTTTTCTTAACAGAACTATTATTCTCTCCCTAAAATGTTCTGGAATATTATCCCCAGGAGTATTTTGTTCGTAGAAAATTTCAGTGTTTTGCTTTCCCATGCTCTCCTGGGGACCCTGTTTGTGTTTATCTCTGCCTCTGGCTTCCTATACCTCCACTATGAAGAGCAGTGATTTTAAAGAACGTCGGCCTGATTCATGGACGTTCATGAGCTCCAGTTGCAGTGATGGTTGGGTAACAGTTGGAAATTTAACAAGTAGAGGGAGCCAGGTGGCAAGTGGAATCTTGGGTACTGGATTGAATCCCATCATATGACTTACAGTAAGGACACTGACCAGTTTTATGACCTTGATAAAATTCATTCTTTCTCTGGGTTTTGTTTTTCCTCAGCTCCATAAGAATGAGTTATAACAAATGAACTTTCAGCTTTCATCATCTTGATTATGTTCTAAACTGTTTTTATGGTGTTTTTCAAATAATTTCAGAGCTACCTTCCTTCACTCTACCAGGAAAATGTCAGACTTCATTCCTACGTGTCCATGTTTTTATGTTTCTTGATTTTTTTTTAACTTTTCATTTATGATTTACATAATTAATAAATGCTCATAGGAAACCTTCGCATAGTACAGAAGTGGAAAAGGAAGATCTTCTCCCCCTGCCCCCCACACTCAGTGTCTTCTCCCGAGGTACCCGCTGTTAACCAGTTTCAGGTGTATCCTTCTGGAGAGATTTGCTATACATGCATAGTACCCCTCACCTTTTCTAACCTCAAACAGTAGCATGATTATAAATACAGCCTGCCCCTTGGACTTCCTCCTTCTGGACAATGTTTCTTAAGAGACTGTTCCATGTAACTACCTATAGAATGATCCCATTCTCTGGAATTATTATGTAGAGTTTCTATGAATGGATGGAGCATAGTCTCTCATTGGGGGGCATTAAGATCATTGTTAGTGGCTCGGCACCTGTGGCTCAATGGGCTAAGGCGCCAGCCACATACACCTAAGGTGGCAGATTTGAATCCCTAGCCCGGGCCTGCCAAACAACAATGATGGCTGCAACCAAAAAATGGTCAGGCGTTGTGGCGGGCACCTGTGGTTCCAGGTACTTGGGAGACGGAGGCAGAAGACTCGCTTGAGCCCAGGAGTTGGAGGTTGCTATGAGCTGTGATGCCGTGGCACTCTACCCAGGGGGACAGCTTGAGGCTCCGTCTCAAAAAAAAAAAAA
>CAUYQV010150528.1:0-10379 GCA_963574575.1 Galagoides demidoff | reverse complement strand
CCCCGGGTAGAGTGCCATGGCATCACAGCTCACAGCAACCTCCAACTCCTGGGCTCAAGCGAGTCTCCTGCCTCCGCCTCCCAAGTAGCTGGGACTACAGGCGCCCGCCACAACACCCGGCCATTTTTTGGTTGCAGCCATTGTTGTTTGGCGGGCCCGGGCTGGGGATTTGAACCCACCACCTTAGGTGTATGTGGCTGGCGCCTTAACCGCTTGAGCCACAGGTGCCGAGCCTGGGGTCCTTTTCATAAGGACACTCATGCCATTCAAGAGAGCTCTCCCGTGACCTAATCACCCCCCCAAATGCCCCACCTCCTAACACTATCACCCTGGGGGTTATGATGTTAACACATGAATTTTTGGGGAAACAAACAGTCAGACTTCAGCAGGCAGGAGAAACACACAGAAAGAATGAAAGATGGGACAGAGATCAGTGCCTAACATTGAGACTTACAGAAATGCAGAGACAGAATGGGGAGGGGAGCAATGCCAGGGAGAGTCAGAGTCCAAGTCTGGGGGTGTAGAGAGTCGCAGATGTGGACACACAAAAGTGGGTGTGGTAAGCTGCCCTGCATGCCATGGGGAGATGCACTGGAGACAGTGAAGGGGAGGGGAAAGTGGTGACCTGGAGGCAGGCCTGGGTGGTAGGGATGAGGGTTCTTGCTCAGCTCAGGGTTTCTGCTTGTGTCTGCAGCCTACAAGGAGAAGATGAAGGAACTGTCGGTCCTGTCACTCATCTGCTCCTGCTTCTATGCACAGCCGCACCCCAACACCATCTACCAGTATGGGGGTGAGTGTGCCCCAGCTTTTGGCCCTGCTCAAAAGGGCCTGCCCATCTTGCCTGTCCACATGCCTCCTGGGGCCTCTCTGAACACCCCTGGCCTGCCTGGCTTCTGGAGAGGGAGGTTCTGGGACCACCCTGAGGGCTCAGGCTTAGGAGTGCAGTAGGAGCAGTTACACTCCCTCCCTCAGCCTGCACACTCTGGCTGGGCCTCCTGAAGCCCTTGTCTGATCTTGCCCTGCAGACATGGAGGTGAAACAGCTGGACAAGCGGGCTTCTGGCCAAAGCTTTGAGGTCATCCTCAAGTCTCCTTCTGACCTGTCCCCGGAGAGCCCCGTGCTTTCCTCACCACCCAAGAAGAAGGATACCTCCCTGGAGGAACTGCAGAAACGACTGGAGGCAGCTGAGGAGCGAAGGAAGGCAAGGAGATCCCTATCCAGTCCACTTCAGAAGTCCTGACTAGGGCAGCCGGCAGGCTTCATTGGCCATGGCAGACAGGCTCCAGGTGCAGGGTGCTCCAAGGCTCCTATGTGTTGGGGCAGTGGCCTGGGACAGAGAGGGGTACATGGCTCCTTGGACCTCTTCCTAAGAGGTCAGAATGGGCTGGAGAGGAGGGAGGGTTCCAGGATGGCAGCCAGCTGGAGGAAATTAGGCCCAAACATCTCAGGTGATAGTGGGGGCACCCTGGGGCATGCCCACTGGGGTGTTACCTGGTGGTGTCCAGGAGGGGCGCTGGGGACATGAGGCTGGGTAGCCCTCTCCTAGGCAGCAAAGTGGGAAGGAAGAGCCTCACATCTGAGAACCTGAAGCTGGGTCTGCTTGGAGCTTGGTGGGGCCCTGGGAACTACAGGAGTGGGCTCCACGCTGCCTCTCTGCTGCTTCCCTCAGACTAGCCCGTGCAAGATTGACGTGCACAGAATAAGGACGTTCTTTGGGGGTGGCCCTGGATCCCATGCCCATCTCTCAGCGGAAGCGGCAGGTTCCAGGGGGACCTGGGGACCTAGGTTGCATGGAGTAAGCTAGTAGGGACTGGCATATCGTAGTGACTCAGCAGCTACCCTACCCTCCTCCCCGGGTTCACCAGGCAGCCCCCCTCCCAGCAGGGCCAGACAGTGTGGCACCAGCAGCCCTGGGGACCCAGGGACCATAGGGACCCAAGGACCCAGAAGCTGGAACGTACGAAGCACCGGCTTGGTGCTCCGCGGGAGAATGTGTGAGGAAACAGACGGAGACAGCGCAGTGACAGCCCCTAGTGTGGGATTTCCTGAGCTCTGGAGGGGCAGGCAGCACGACAGACTGCTAGCGAGGAGACAGGAGGCTCTCGGGCCAAAAGCTGAGTCACAACGGCTGAGCATCCTCCGGCTGGGGCAGGACCGAGGGGGTCTCCAGGCAAAGCAGGCCAGAGTGTTCACCCTCGCGGACCGCAGGACAGCGCAGGTTGGCGCTCCTGGAGGACACGTGACCGGGGCAGCTGTTGGGCTGTGGGTAGCGGGGATGGTCGGTCCGCTGAGAGCTGACCCAGACAGCGCCGGGGGTCCAGCAGTCTACCGAGGCTCTAGGCAGGTGGAGGCGCCCACTGAGGCGTGTGGGGCAGAGGTGAGGCCGGGGACGGGGGTCGCCCTCACGGTCCCGCTGCCCTGCGCAGACGCAGGAGGCGCAGGTGCTGAAGCAGTTGGCGGAGCGGCGCGAGCACGAGCGCGAGGTGCTGCACAAGGCGCTGGAGGAGAACAACAACTTCAGCCGCCTGGCGGAGGAGAAGCTCAACTACAAGATGGAGCTCAGCAAGGAGATCCGCGAGGCGCACCTGGCGGCGCTGCGCGAGCGGCTGCGCGAGAAGGTGCGCGGTAGGCCGGGGCCAGGCCAGGCGGTGGGCGAGGAACTGCGGGGGTCGAGGGCTGAGGGGAGCTCGGGCAGCTTAGGAGCTGGGCCTTGGCGGGCAGGGCGGGGCCGGGAAAGAGGTTGGGTCTGGGCGGACGCGTTGAGCGAGGGGCGAGACCCGGGTGGGTAGAAACTCAGCTGGGGCGGGTGGAGCCGGGGCGGACCCGGCCGGGACTCGGATGCAGGGGCGGGGCCGGAAGTGGGGTCTGGGGACAAGGGGTGGCTCCTGGGAGCCCCGCACCTCTCGCAGTGCTCGGCTCTGGCTCTGAACGTGGGTGCCCCGCTGGGATACAGTTGACTGTAACAACAAATAGGTCAACTCGTTAAATTGGAAGTGCCCTGAAGGATGACCTGAAGCGTGGTGAGCTGCTTTAGGTGGGGGCCCGCAGCTCCCCAGGACCCCAGCTCCTGCCAACCCCAGGAGGCAGCTCTTTCGCTGCCCCCGCTCACTGCGCCCTCTGCGACTCGTCTGCAGCTCAGTGGGCCCGGCCCCTGCTCTCTCCACCGCCACCCTCATCCCACCCCATTGTCCTGGCAGGAACTGCACGCAGCGGAGGTACGCAGAAACAAGGAGCAGCGGGAGGAGATGTCCGGCTGAGGGCTGCGGCCACGGCGGGCGCCTGGATCCTGAGACGAGACAGAAACACTTTCGGGTTTTGGTTTAGTTTTGTTCAAGCTGTCTAGATGCAACTTGTGTTCCTGCTCCCTCCCCTCTTCCCCACACTCCCAGCCTCATGCTTTGCTTTCCGCACTCTGAGCTGTCTAGTCTTAGTGGTGAGTCGCTGGCCATGGGCTGTCCCCAGGGGAGCCGCCAGACATAGACACGATCCCTCAGTTCAGACGCCATGCCAGGCCAGTGCTGGGTTCCCTCTTGGAGGCTGATTTCTGGATATGGTGGAGACCTTAATAAACCCAGCGGCAGTGGCTGGCTTCACGGTGCCTTGCGCTGGGCTGTCTGGTCAACACCTTGTCAGTGAGGGCATGTCCTCTGAGCCAGCTCCGTACTGGACAACAGGCAAAGGCAAAAGCACCTGCATGTCTTCCCAAGGGGGAGGGGAGGGGCCTCGGAGGAGGAGAAGGTTGGGCTAAGAAGGATGCTGGGCAGGTGGAGGTTGAGTCTCCCTGTCACCAAGGCCAAGCCTGCTGTGCAGCAGGAGCTTTTTGAAACTGGTGGGTGGGGGCTGCACCACTCTCTAAAGTAGTTGCACACTGGTCCTTTGAGCACCTAGCCTGCTAGGACCCTGGGCCTACAGTCATCTGAGAGGGCTGGAGTTGAGGGACAGGGTGAGTGTGATCTGGCCTGTGCTGGGGAGTGGGCATTCTCTACCAGGGACCCATGAACAGGTTCCGTGGTGGTCTGGAGGGTTGCAGGCAGAGTGGACATCACCTGCTATCCCCACCAGTTCAGATGCATACCCTCCAAAGAGCCCAGGTACCTGTGTGGGACTTTCTGCTGCCTCTCCCCTCAGGGCCCTTTGGAGTCCTGACCCCATCTCTGCCCTCTGCTCCCCTGGCTCCGGGGTTCTCAGGCTGCCTCTAGGCAAATGTGGCAGTTGTGAGTGGTGGCCACAAGTCCTCTTCAGGGACCCCCCCCCCAAAGGGGGATTCCACTGGACCAGCTGCCTACAGATTGCAGTGTTGGAAGAGCAGGGAACAGGATTCCCAAGCCAGCCCTTCACTATACCTCATCTATTTTTGGAATTCCTCAAGGGAGGGGCTGTGGGTCAGGACACCTGGCCCTAGGTCTCTCCTGCCAACAACCTCCTAGGCTGGGTGCCTGTCCTTCCCTCACCCTGGGGGTCTCCACATCCCCCCTGTAGGCCCTTGAGGATGGTCACCTGCCTGGGCAGGAGAGACCTATCTTTGTCCCACTGCAGTGCCCCCTCTCCAGGGCACCCCACCTACAGCTGGTGCCACGGCAAGGGCTGGAGAGCACACAGGGACCCACTGCCCCCTTCATGTCCCCACAAAAACAGCCTCCAGCTAGAGCACCAAGCCAGGATGGGAACCCAGGTGCTCACATGTGCATTTTGTGGGACACAGAAAAGAAGTGGATAGGGGACTGAGGGCTGGAATTCTTGTAGGTGGTAGCTCTCACAGCAAAAGCCTAGTACAGTATCACCCATCTCATCCACGTAGTGAAGTGAACTTGAAATTAAATCAGTGAACAATTAAAGAAGCACCTGTGTGTTTAAGACATGGTTGAACAGGCTGGACGCCTGTAGCTCAAGTGGCTAATGCGCCAGCCACATACACCCAAGGTGGAGCATTCAAATCCAGCCCAGGCCCACCAAAACAATGATGGCTGCAACCAAAAAATAGCCAGGCGTGGTGGGCGCCTGTGGTCCCAGCTACTTGGGAGGCAGAGGCAGGAGACTCGCTTGAGCCCAGGAGTTGGAGGTTGCTGTGAGCTGTGATGCAACAGCACTCTAGTCAGGGGGATAGCTTGAGGCTCTGTCTCAAAAAAAAAAAAAAAAAAGACATGGTTGAACAGTCCCACATGAGCCCTGTGTATGTGCAGCTGCAAATGGGCTGTGCACTCACTGTGTCTGCTCCATGCGTGACTCCAGACTGCACTGGCTGTGAGCCTTGTTGTTATCACCACTATGAATTGTTCCAGTGACACTGGCAATTTTAAGAAATGAGTGGGAACACTGAGCACAGTGGCTCAAACCTGCAGTCCGAGCACTCTAGGAGGCTGACTTGGGAGGATCCCTTGGACTCAGGAGTCTGAGATTGCTGTGAGCTGGACTGACTACTACACTGTAGCCAGCAACCGATTGAGACTGTCTCCAAAAAAAAAAAAGAAAAGGAAAGGAAAGAAATGAGTGTGTAAAGAACATTCAAGTCCACCTTCCTGTCTGGAGCCCCAGGGGTGGGGGTTGGGGAGGAGGTGGGGTCCACTACTAGGAGTGGGGCTGGCTGGGGCTGTCCCTGGGCCATTGCTGCTGCCTCTCGGGCCCCAGCCCTCCAAAGGAGCTTCCTGTTGGCTCAGGACTGAGCCTTGGGCTGAGTCTTCTTGAGGTAGGGGAGCTACTGGACCCCAGGGGTGTACCCTGCAATTCAAGTGTCCAGACCAGGGTGGGGCCTAGAATAACAAAATGAGGCTGGGCGCAGTGGCTCACGCCTGTAATCCTAGCACTCTGGGAGGCCAAGGTGGGTGGATAGCTTGAGCTCAGGTTCAAGATCAACCTGAACAAAAAAGCAAGACCCCATCTCTACTAAAAATAGAAAAACTGAGGCAAGAGGATCTCTTGAGCCCAAGTTGGAAGTTGCTTTGAGCTATGATGCCACAGCACTCTACCCAGGGCAACTGTGTCTCAAAAAAAGAAAAAAAAATAGAATAACAAAATGAGAAAAGGAGGATGCCCTGACTGGTGGACCAAACAGCCAAGTGGGGTGCCCAGCAGGGGCCCCTCCCTGGGAATGAGGCAGGTTTGTAGTGGGTATCCATACTCCCTAGCTTAGGCCCACACATAGGCCATCACCCCTCCTTCTCCAGTCCAGGAAGATGCGGGTAAGTCAGAATCCAGGGCACTCAAATCTGAGTGGTAAAGGAAATGCTCAGAAGACATTTTTATAAGGTGTGAGCTCTGCATACCTGTATTTGGGGTACACAGACGTGCATACACAGTGTTGGCCTCCCCACAAGACCAGGCTGACCACAACCCAGACCTTAACTATGAGAGGCCTGGTAAGGCACTGAGGGGCAGATGGCATTTGTGGTAGTCACCATGTGGCACCTCTGACATCAGACAGGGACTGGAACCCTGAACAAACTGATCACACTTTTCACAGAGAAAAGCAATGAAAGCCAGGCAAGAGCTGTATTAGTCATCTACAGCTGTGTAACAAATTATCCCTTAGCTTAATAAGTGACTTGAAACACCCAGTATTATCTCAGTTTCTATAGGTCAGGGTACAGGGTGGGTGCCCTGGCTCAGGGGCTCTCCTGGGCCTGCAGTCAGGATGTTGGGCATGTGGTTGTTGGCAGGAGGCCTCACTCCCTCACTGCAGGGACTATGGCAGGGCTGTGCGGGTGTCCTCACAATATGGGCCGGACTCCCCAGAGCTAGTGTTCCCATGGGGAGAAGAAGGGAGATCCACAATCTAACCTGGGAAGCCAAGTTCTAGGAATCTCACCCTCAGGGGAGGGGCATCAGCCTCTACCTTTTGAAGAAAGGCATGTCAAAGAATTTGTGGACAAATCTTAAAGCCAAGTCAGATACTCTGTCTAGAAGGACTGCTATAGTCTGAATGCATCTCCTCTGAAATTCACTTGTTGGGAGACTTAATCCCTACTGCAACAGGGTTGGGAAGTGGGGCCTCATGGGCACCACTCTTGTGAACTGGTAAATGTGAAAATGGCTTGTGGGAGTGGGTTCTTTTTTTTTTTTTTGAGACATTTCTCAGGCTATTGCCCTGGGTGGAGTGCCGTGGTGTCACAGCTCACAGCAACCTCAAACTCTTGGGCTTAGTGATTCTCTTGCCTCAGCCTCCCAAGTAGCTGGGACTACAGGTGCCCGCCACAACGCCTGGCTATTTTTTTTGTTGCAGTTGTCATTGTTGTTTTAAATGGCCCAGGTCAGGTTTGAACCCGCCAGCCTCAGTGTACCCTACCCACTGAGCTACGGGTGCTGCCAAGAGTGGGTTTTTATTTTCCTGCCCTCTGCCCTTTTGGGACAAAGTGTTCCTCCTTACCAGAGAATGCAGTATTCAAGGAAGCAGAAAGACTGGGCCCTCACCTGATGGTCCCTTAATTTTGGACTTTCCAGCGTTCAGAACTGTGAGGATAAATTCCTCTACCACCTCCACCTGAAGAAACTTCCCAGGTCTCTGACCCACCTTTCCCCTGTAAGCCCTATTTTGGCAGCCCTTTTCTTTCTTTCTGTTTTTTTTTTTTTTAAAGACAGAGTCTCACTTTGTTGCTCTTGGTAGAGTGCCATGGCATCACAGCTCACAGCAACCTCCAGCTCTTGGGCTTAGGTGATTCTCTTGCCTCAGCCTCCCAAGTAGCTGAGACTATAGGCACCCATCACAATGCCCAGCTTTTTTTTTTATTGCAGTTTGGCTGGGGCCAGGTTCAAACCCTCCACCCTAGCAGCCCTGTTCAAGGTAAGACACACAGGAAGAGGTAAGCTTGCTATACCCCTTGGACAAAGATTGAACTGAAGGATGTCATAAAAGGCTGGGACAGTGGCTCACACCTATAATCCCAGCTCTATGGGAGGCTGAGGCTGGAGGATCACTCAAGGCCAGGAATTGGAGGTCAGCTTGGGCAATAGTAAGACCCCTATCTCTACAAAAAAATAATCTAATTGGGTGTGGTCATGGGTACCTTTAGTGCTACTCAGGAAGCTGAGGCAGTAGGATTGCTTGAGCCCAGAAGTTTGAGGTTGCTGTGAGCTGTGATGATGCAAACAGACCTTGTCTTAAAAGAAAGAAAAAAAAAGATACCAGTTTAACTGGGCAAATACACACAGAAATCACTAAGCCTGGCAGATCAACTTTTTAAAGCTTCAAAAAGGGCTTGGCGCCTGTGGCTCAAGTGGCTAGGGTGCTGGCCACATATACCTAAGGTGGCGGGTTCGAATCTAGCCCGGACCCACCAAACAATAATGACGGCTGTAGCCAGAAAATGGCCGGGCATTGTGGCGGGCGCCTGTGGTCCCAGCTGCTTGGGAGGCTGAGGCGGGAGACTCGCTTGAGCCCAGGAGTTGGAGGTTGCTGTGAGCTGAGAGGCCACAGCACTCTACCCAGGGGGATAGCTTGAGGCTCTGTCTCAAAAAACAAAACAAAACAAAAAACTTCAAAAAGAAGGAAAAACTGGTGGGGTGGAGACAAAAAAGAAAAAAAGAAAGAAAACTAAAAGCCTCAAAGATTATAAATTTGCAACTGTAACAACTGACTAGTGAAACCAGGCCTTTTAAGAAAAGACAGTGCCTTCTTCTAAGGAATGTTGGCTTCTGTTCTGAAATGCCTGGCCATTTCAAAGAAGATTGTAGAAAAGCTAAACAACAGCAGAACCAACAAAAAGACAAGATCAAAAGGAGGCTTTTCCATTTCTCCTGATTAGTAGGAGAAATGGTAATTTTCACAAATAGACACCAGGTCTACCCTATGTCCTCAGCCCTGCCGCTTTAAATCTTCCCCTTCCTGGTGTAGTGAAACTAAGGATGGCAGGGTATCATGGCTCAGCCTCCTGCATTCTGTTTGTTTCCTCAGCTCCCCCATGTCTCCTAGGTAGAGATTTTTGGGAACTTCACTGTGGATACATCACCTTCTCTCTGTAAAGATAGTCTTTTTTTTTTTTTAGAGGCAGAGTCTCACTTCAGAGCCCTCAGTAGAGTGCCATGGCATCACACAGCAACCCCCAACTCCTGGACTTAGGTGATCCTCTTGCCTCAGCTTCCCGAGTAGCTGGGAGTACAGGTGCATGCCACAATGCCCGGCTGTTTTTTGTTGCAGTTTGGCCGGGGCTGGGTTTGAACCCACCACCCTGGGTATGGGGCCGGGACCCTACCCACTGAGCCACAGGAGGAAATGTAGCTGGGTGGGCTGGGGTGCCCGTAGTTCAGTAGTTAGGGCACTGGCCACATGCTCCATGGCTGGTAGGTTCAAACCCCTCCCGGACCTGCTAAACAAAACAAAACAAAAAATAGCAGGGTATTGTGATGGGCACCTGTAGTCCCAGCTACTCAGGAGGCTGAGGCAGAATCACTTAAGCCCAAGAGTTGGAGGTTGCTGTGAGCTATGATGCCATGGTACCAAGGGTGACAAAGTGAGACTCTGTCACAATTAAAAAAAAAAAAAGGAGGAAATGTGTTTAAATTTGGAACAGAAAGAGCAATGAGACCAGGACAGGAATGAAATGAATTAAACTGTAAAAATATAGATCTGACACATTGTTTCTTTTTTATTTTTGAGCCAGAATTTTACTTTGTCTCCCTTGGTGCAGTGCCACAGTGTCACAGCTCATAGCAACCTCAAACTCCTGGGCTTAAGTTATTCTCTTGCCTCAGCCTCCCAAGTAGCAGGGACTACAGGCACCCACCACACACCCACCACAATACCTGGCTATTTTTAGAGATGAAGAGTTCTGGCTCAGGTGGCTCAGGTAATCTACCCACCTCAACCTCCCAGAGTGCTGGGATTACAGGCGTGAGCCACCTTGCCCAGCCTATTCCCAGACTTTATGAATCAAACTACTGTGTTTCCCTGAAAATAAGACACTGTCTTATATTTATTTTTTCTCAAGAAGACACACTAGGGCTTATTTTCAGGGGATGGTCTTCCTCTCCGTACCAAAATGCATGGTGTGGCTATGCAGCATATCTGCATAGCCCATCCCTAGGTCTTATTATCTGGGTAGGGCTTATATTTAACAAATGCATAGAAATCCTGCTAGGGCTTATTTTTTGGGTAGGTCTTATTTTCAGGGAAAGTCGGTATCTCTCCACCACCCTGCCACCAGGATATCCCCCAGCTTTGGGGCAAGGCCAACGTGTGACCTCTGTGTATTGATTTATAATTATGCCTGCCTGGAATGTACCCCTGCCTTTAAAAGCCCCAGCTTGGGCTCAGCGCCTGTGGCTCAATTGGCTAAGGCGCCAGCCACGTACACCTAAGGTGGCGGGTTCGAATCCCCAGCCCGGGCCCACCAAACAACAATGATGGCTGCAACCAAAAAATGGCCGGGTGTTGTGGCGGGCACCTGTGG
>CAUYQV010150526.1:0-54533 GCA_963574575.1 Galagoides demidoff | reverse complement strand
GTTGAAGTGTGCTCCTCAATCTTCTCTCTTGGCTCTGCTCCAAACCATCAGCTAATTAGCTAAACTTCTGTCCTTTCAGCCTCCTTCTGGACGGGAGCTTCTGTAAAAAGCTGGCTGCAGTCCGCCATCTTGGCTCCACCCTCTAGACTCTGGTTTCAATGCTACTGTGAGAGAAAGGAAATGATCCACATAATAGGCATCCTGGGTTATAGTGGGAAAGATCTTCCAACTATCACAAAACACACAGAGGAGAAGACCCAGTCAAATAGATCACAAGCATAACTAAATATATAAGGACAGTAAAGAGCTATATAACAGGGCTATACCATTATTGAATTTGTTTAGAATTCTTAATAGTTTGCTATATGGTTAGGTTTTGGAATCAGTGGGTTGAAATCCTGGCTGTGCAACTTACTAGCTAGGTGATGTTGGGCTTTCAATCACCTGGTCTATAAAATTTAAATAATAATAACAGAAGTATATCATTTAGGGTGGCTGTGAAGCTCAACTGAAATAAAGCATACAAAGTACTTAGTATAATGCTGGTATATGGCAACTTTTAAATAAGTGGTCATTCTTCCGTATTATTCCACCACTGTGTGTATTTTCTGTTAACACCTGTTGAGCCCTTTGTGTGTTCAGCCTAGCACCCCATGGAATAACAAATATTGTTTTGTATATACTGACAATAAGCCTTGTAGAAAATTTGACTTATTATTTACTTAATTTTATCTTTACAGAAACTGAAGTCTGACTTGGCCAAAAGCATATGGGAAAACATAGGCAAGACTCAAATTTAAAACTGAAAGTTCTAGCAGCTCCTTTACCACCCTTTTCTCTAGTATCCCCCTCCCCATGAAGTATAGTGGAGAGAACCTAACATAGACCCAGAAGGGCCCAAGTAGGCATCCCAGAGGAAATGCTAAGAGCTGAAATTGTTAACTAGATATGGAAATTAGAAACAGGAATAGACAGAGAGAACTCTAGATTTGGAAGACAAGGGAAAACAGAGATTCCCACATTGGGGCCTTCCTTTCTTCTTTCTTTGTAGAAGAGTGTTTATGTCCAGAGTCTCATTATAAAATCCCCACAACCACTTCAGTTGGAGAGGTGGGGTTCAATGGACATGTAACACTGCAATCCTCAGGGACAAAAGAATGTGCACAATAACAAAATAAGTTCGCCCATACTAGTCACTGGTGTCAATAAATAATGGATGTTGTTATGTTTATAGAGGTCATAGAACAAAAATATTCTATATCACTAACAACTGCACTTTGGAGGACTAAATGAAATAAAATGCTAAAATTTATGAATAGTGTTCCATTTCACTAGGCATAACAATCACCAATTCTGAAAATTTAGGAGGCAAGGTCAACTTGGAAATTAATTCTAGGTCCGGGTTCTTACAGACCACCCAGCTTTGCTGTGCTGTCTTTCTGAGGCAAGAAGGAAAAATTATTGCCTCTGGTAACTTAAGTCATTGATATGATGGATCTTTGATGTATTTGTGGGCTCATAACCCTTTCCCTCTTTTTCTAGTAATATCATGATTATTTCTTGGGAGTCTTTTCCTCCCTTACTCCATCCATATGACTTTGGGGACCTGGCTATCATGCTATTCCACTCACCTGATTAGAGATGAAGGCATGGACATCCATAGTGTTACTTTCCCTTGGACACAGTGGGATTACTCAAGGGTGGATGCATGTTCCCAGCCAGGCTAATCAGTCATTTCCTTGAATTTTTCTAAATAGAGTTGAGAGAGAAGTGCTCTCTTTTCTTCTCTGGCCCCCAGACTGTGAGAACATAAGCCTAAAACAGCTATGGTTAGGCTACCACCATATGGAAAAAGCCAATCAGTACTGGAAGATGAGCTCTGATCCCACTGGAGTTGAATTTCCTGATTCTAGGTGTTCCTACAGCCTGCTACATCCCTGCTCTTTCTGGATCTTAAGCTGGTGTCAGTGGTGTTTCTGTCACTTGTAGTCAGGAGTCCAGCCTGATATGGAAGGAAAACTCAGCCAAGTACACTTGGGACAAAACAACTGATAAAACTAAATGGGTAATTGAAATCACCTCTCTATCAGAGAGCCTTTGGTGAGGGGGATATGGGAATAACGAGTCTCAAGCAATGAAAGCACAAAGAATGGAGGGTAGATTAGAAACACCTTGATTCTGCCATATTATCAACATTTCCACTAAACTTAACAAAACAAAAAATTTGGATCTTTTGTCTCTGAACTGTTATGTATACTTTTACATTTTGTATAGTACTTCGGGAGGGTCACAAACCTCTTGAAGCTAATTAGAAACTGCCTTCAAAGGCTATATGATAAAATTAGTGCTAATGGTGGTGCTAGTGATTTGTATTTCTACTTAGCCTCTTGCTAGCAGCATGTGGTTATTTAACCTCTTCAAGTCTTAGATACTTCATTTGTAATACTGAAATGATAAAAACATCGAATGGAATGGAATGGTTGAGAATGGTTGTTACTCAATAAATGCAGCTATCATCATTATCAGGTCAATTAATAGATGCTTATGGATTGATTCACCTAGGATACACAGATATCAAGTATTTTAACTTTCATAATCAACTTTATATTTAATTTTAAACATGTCATTCTAATTATGTTTTATTGCATAAATACAGGAGCCCCTGGTGGTCAAAATCACTGTTAGAACACATGGAAAATACTTTAAGTATACAATAGATGCACATAAGGATATTTTGATCTCCATCCCATTAAGATAAACAAGAAGTAATGGGCTTATTTATTATATCATAGGCTGAATTGTGTTTTTCCAAAATCCATGTTAAAGTCTTAATCCCTAGTACTTGTGACTGTATTGGGGATATGTTCTTTAAAAAGGTGACTAAGTTAAAATAAGGTCTATAGGGTGGCCCTTAATCCAATATGATGAATGTTTTTGTAAGAGAAGACTTGGACATAGACATGTACAGAGAGATGACCATGGGAGGACACAGAGAGAAGGTGGCTATGGTCAAGCTGAAGAGAGAGATCTTAAAAGAAACCAACGCTGTTAATACCTTGATCTTGGACTTCCATTCTCCAGAACTATGGGGAAATAAATTTCTGTTGTTTAAACCACCTAGACTGTGGTACTTTGTTAAGGCATCCCTAGTAGACTAATACATATGGATGGAAGTCTCAGTCAATACATAATATCAGCTTTCCTTTTAGAATAAATTATACCAACAGATATGACTTCTTGTCTTCTCTGAGGTCCATTTGGATATAACCTGGGATGATGGATCCCATCCATCATGGTACTAATGAAGTTAATGTGAAACTGTTCTTTCTGCATATAGGCCACATGGGATTGTTTCATGGTCAAATGGTAGGCATTGAAAAGGTAACCAGGAGGACCTATCTGAATAAAGTAGATAACTAGACACAGTACAGAAACATAAATCAAAAATAACATAAGTATCATCTTCATTGACACGGTCCAACACATATAATGGTACTTAATCCTGTAAATAATTACAATTTGTAATAGAATTTTCATAATTTAGTATAGTTTTTGCTTAATTTTTTTCAAACTTCACAAGAACCCCCATGATCCCTATTTTTATTTATTTATTTTGTTTGTTTGTTTTACTTTTAAAGACAATAAAGTGAAAAGTCAGAGAAGGTCAGTAAAGAAGGTTTGTCGCAGAGGAACAATTCAAACCTACATTTTTTGACTTTGTATTTCATGCTTTTTTTTTTTTTTTACTACTTTCTGCTGCCTTGCCACATTTTCCATTTTACATAACCCCCAATTGCTGAAACAGTTTTAAATCATCAGTATGAAATACAAGATAATTTTTCACAAGGAGAGGGCAGCCAATTGTCCTACAGGCTTATGTTTGTGAACTGAACACATGACAAAAATTGATGGATATCAGAATATCAAATTGACTTGAGATGTACAGATCTGAGAAAGAAGAATCTTTTCATTCTTACAATTTCGTGTTATTCTATGGAATCAGTATTTAACAAGAATTGTTGTGATCTCACCCATTCACAGAAGTATACTTTGTTAAAATAGGGAGTCCAAAATTGCCTTTTTTTTTTTTTAGTTTTAAGTTAATCTTTTGAAACTGACCCTAAGTTGCATTTTAGTAGAGAACATCTAAGAGTATAAATAAGAATTGGTAAGAAAATTCTTTAACTAGTAGAATTTAGCTTTAGTAATGTGCTCCCACATCAGATAATTACATTCAAACATACAGAACTGCTACATTAAATGCAGTAAGGTCTGATTGATTTGGAGTGTATTAATGACAAATGATTTAATTTAAGTCTAGCTGACCTTTACCTCTGCACTTTCTATGAAGAGAGAATATGCTAAGGAAAATACTTTTGTGTAAACAAGAATAGATAAAAGCATTTTCATCCTGAGTAAGCCGAAATAACTGCTTTAAGAAACCTCGGCACATTCGTTAAAAACCAATCACATCCAGCCCATTATATGGGTACAGAATAGTTATGTGCTCAGCTTGTTGAATCAATTAGTGACTACATGAATACAAAGTATGCAGCTTTCCTACCCCTCAAAGAAGACCCAAGAATGGGCCTGCCCACTAGGACAGTGGTTCTCAGTGTAGTCCTCAGACTAGCAGCATATCAGCTGGGAATGTTTTAGAAATGCTAATTATCAGGCCCCACCTCAGATCTACAGAATCAAACACTTGGGGTGGGGAATGGGGGTAGGGCTCAGCTGTCTGTGTGTTAATAAGTTCTCCAGGGGATTCTGATCCTTGCTCCAATGTGAGAACACTGCATTAGAAAACAGTTGTTGTCAGTGTTCTTAATTACTCTCAAAAGAAACAGAGTTGTCATTCTTTCTGAGAGCATGGTATTCTTAAACTCTTTCACTATATCATGGAAGTCATCTCCTCACTTAATCTAAGTTAAGGGAGATGAGCCATAACTGAATGTTTGTTTACAGTGATGGCAAGAAGCCAAACTGATGCCCATTGTCTTGACAGTGGAATGAGGCTCTGCTGTCTGGCCTGGCTGGCCTCCTGCTGGTAGTGGAGAATGGAAATTAACCAGGATCTGGAGCTCTCAAATGGTTATGACAACTTCTAGATCTATTTTTTTCTTTCTTTTATTTAAATTGTGCTGCAAATGAAATCCAATCCATATTTTCCCTAATTTACATTTAAAATGGTTCAAATGTTATGTTAGTAGGAGATGAGTGAGTCCCCAAGAGACCTTATGAACTTACTAAAACTTAATCTTCAAAACAGGAAGTTGCACTTTACCCAGTGCAAACAAAGTTTAGCACGAAAAGGCCTGATTTGTATTTAACTTTCTTAGCCCAAAAAATTGGAATATATTTTAATTTTCAGAACACATTTTCTCCTATTCTCCCTGCTATCCTCAATCACATATGCTGCCTTTGCTTTTCACATAAACTAAGTTGTGAGAGCTCTAACTTTATTTTCATAATCATATTCCTGTCTTTTATGGTTAAGGGATCATGAAACCCTATAAATGTACTAGTTACACCTCAGTTTAAACCAGTTCAACAACCATTTATTGGTCCCTGTACTAGGAAATGGGAGTGCCCTGTGGGGAGAAAGTAGATTAAAAAAAAAAAAACTACTTCAGAAACAACTTGATCTCAGCTGAGGAATGACTATTTGTAGCACTAAATATATATTCGATCATTATTTGCTCAAAATTGCTTGAGGATAAATCATCGCTGCTATATAAGATTTCTGAATTTCACTGCAGTTTCTAAAGAGGCTTTCCATATTGGAAGCAAGCAATTTAATAGTGGCCTGGGGAGGGGGGTGGAGAACTGTGGCCACCTGCCTAGGCCAGGACAAAATACAGTCCAGCTACTTTGTACCCAATTCCTCTATGTTCCCACAATACTTTGTATATACCGCCATTTAGTAATTCCCCTCAAGGCAACTATTGATTTACACATGTGTTTCTCTTGCTAGGTCTATGAGCCTCTTGAGGGCAGCAGCTGCTCCATTTTCAAAAAAGTTGTGTGTAATTTCTCCTGCTGCATCATAAAGTGTGAATTTTTCAACTGATTCTCTTCGCTAGTTTGCAACTTGAGGCCTCATGGAGGATTACACAGACATCGTCACCTTGGTCTTATACCTGAGAAAAAGGCTCCCACCCAGTGTGGAACAGAGAATAGAGCCTTTCTCATTTAAGGAGGCCAGAGTTGAGAATAAAGAAGATCACCTGGTAACCAGATGGGGCAGCAGAGGAGCCCTCAGGAAATATGATGAAAATAGGGAAGACACAGAGGTTAACCTCCCTCATTTCTATTTTAATCCCCACTCCTTTTAGGTGCCTCATTCTGAGCCAGTGTGAAAGTTACTATTGCTGCATAGCAAGTCACCCCAAAACTCTGACTTAAAACAGCAACAACCATTGTATTATCTTTCTTATTATAGTTTCTGCAAATCAAGAGTTTGGGTAGGGCTCTGCTGGGTGGTTCTGGTAGGAAATTTGTGCAGTGGCAGTCAAGCAATAACTAGAGCTGGAATAGGGAGGGGCTGGAGCAAATGGGACCTGGTTGGCCATCTCTTTCTATTTGTGAAGTCTCAGGGCCTCTCCATATAGTCTCTCCATGTATTTACTTAAGTTTCTTAAAATCATGGAGACTTTAGGGTCCACATGAATAAATTGCTTATAGGAAGACTCAGGATACCAAGCACTAGTGTTGCAGCAAGGCAGGCAGAAATTGAGTGCCTTTTTACGACGTAGCCTTAGAAGTCTCATAATGTTACTTCTGCTGTACTTTGTTCCTTGAATAGTGCCAAAAGTACACCAATTACAAAGGGAAGGGGCATGATCCCCACCTTGCGATGAGATGAATATCTGAACTACATTGTAGAAGAGTGTGTAAGATGGGAGATACTGTTCTGGGAATCTTTGGGACATACATGGTTTGCCATGACCAAGAAGAGAGCTAATAGCTGTGAGGTCTTTTCCTTCCCACTCTGTAGGGTGAGGGCACACATTCTCTTTCTCCCAAAAGTTTGCTGAAAGATCAACTCACAATCAAAGCAAATTAACAAGAGGAAGAGGTTTATTTATTATAAGCATAGGGAGAATCACAGTGATTACCCAATATCCCAGTGGGATCCAGAGATTTTTATATCTTCCTTCTAAAGAGGAAGGGGAGATGAGGAATGATGAGGAATATAGATAATTCTGTTTAGAGATAATAAATGGTTGCTAGGGGGAACAGGAGAAGCCAATTGACTTACAAATTAACCTGAGAGAGAGATATTTTGTTTAAAATGATTTGGGGCAGGTGCAGTGGCTCACACCTGTAATCCTAGCACTCTGGGAGGCTGAGGCAGGTGGATTGCCTGAGCTAACAGGTTCTAGACCAGCCTGAGCCAAGTGTGAGACCCTATCTCTAAAAAAATAGCCAGGCGTTGTGGCGGGCGCCTGTAGTCCCAGCTAATTGGAAGGCTGAGAAAAGAGAATCACTTAAGCCCAAGAGGTTGAGGTTGCTGTGAGTTATGATGTCATTGCACTCTATCAGAGGTGACAAAGTGAGACTGTCTCAAAAATAAAAAAAAAATAATTTGGGCTAGGTCTGGTTGATCTTCCCCCTAAAATATATTGCGATAACATGGAGGAGAAGGGTCAATCTGGTTATGCAGATAGAGAGGAAAGCCCCTTTCAAGGGTTTATTGATTTCTAAGAACATTTAATTCAAAATACTTTTTATACCAAGGAATCATATTTTTGAGTGAAATTTCCTGAGCTTTTTCACCACCAAAATTGTTTCCTTAACCCCCATCACAAATACACACACTGTATTTTTTTTATTCCAGTTAGATTTTTGTTTTACACTATGGAAATCTGGTATAACATTACTTATAATTACATTAAGATTTCTCTCTATTGCATGTGAATTTAGGTTTCACAAGACTTAAAAACACCACAGGTTTGATTGTTCACATACTTTTCCAAGTAATTTTCCCAAGGAAATACTATTTCTAGCTCTCTATTAGCAGAAAAAAAAGTTAAATGAAAATCAGTAGTGATGGCTAGTATTGTATGAAAAATGTGTTTTGTAAGTTATTTTACCACAGAGGTAGTTTTCTTTGGAGACTGTGACTGATGGTAATGCTAAATTTAGAAATATTTTGAGATAAAAACAAAAAGCTTGGGGTGGGGAAATGTAATTTGCTATTAACCCCCAAATGTTGATTATTTAGTACTAACATTTAAAAAGATATGGTTAAATTTTGCAACTTTTCTAAAGGTAATTTGTAGCATGTTAAATATTGGATAGGACGTACTGGCAAAAAATTACTAATAAATTCATTTGCAAATTGTGGACAATTTTGTCCTTCTAGAAATTTTAGTGGGTTTTTTTTTTTTTGGTAGTTTTTGGCTGGGGCTAGATTCGAACCCGCCACCTCCATATGGGGCTGGCATCCTACTCCTTTGAGCCACAGGTAATGCCCCAGAAATTTTATTTTTTTAAATAAATAATCATTAGGTTTTAACATTTCATTGAAAGTATCTAAAGAAAGCAGCTAGTGGCTACTGAGCTTGGTGAGATAATGATTATTATTCTTAATTGCCTCACAACAAAACCTGGTGCTTCTCAAGATATTCTACACATAAATCATTGCAAAGACAAGATTCAAACCATCACAAATTTATATTTCAGAATGAAATATAAATTACCTTTGTCTCCATTTTCCACATTGATGATCTGTGTAATGAGCTGAAGAGGTAAGACTCAAAAAACCATCTTCATTAATGACTAAGAAAAATTAATAACATTTTTTAAAAGAAGGGGAAGGAATCATTATCCAGGGATGGCTAATTGAATTGTATAAACTTATTGAGGCTTCACTCTAACTAAAAATGTATTTGCAAGTAATTATCACTCACAGCATAAATAACTTCATAATATTCTACCTAAGTCAAGATTAATAAGATTTGCAAAGCACCAAGGAAAATAAGCAATTAGTTAATTACTTATCCAAGTAAAGCAAATTACATAGTTACAAATAATTCCAAAATTCCCAAAGGAGTTAGTGGGTGAAGGCTGACCCAACTTCAGGAGACGTGGCAGGCAGTGGACCTGCTGACAGGAAAGCCACCTTCTGATAAACTTAAGCTGAAGCTTCCTTTACTTTATTGAAGGCCCATAATAATAACATGGAATTTTAGGATATGGAAGTCTGAGGGCTAGTACTATAGCCTGAGACAGTTTTCAGAACTTTCACATTAAAAGTACTTGAAGCACTCTATTGATTACCCCCAGAAGCAAATTTTCGAAAGTCCTTCTGCCCAGAGTGTTAAGCCTATGAGAGAAAATCCTTAAAGGGGTCCAATAATCATGCTGTAAAATTACTGGGCTAAATATTCATTTCGTAACAATAAGGTAGAAATGGAAACACTGAAATAATCTATAAATTATCTAAATATTATCATCATATGATTTTTAGTACAAATGACCTCATCTTCCCTGTCCCTATCAAAGTTTCTGGCTGCTTTGCTGAACCCTATTGAATAATCATTGAGGACTCATTTTTTTAGAATGGACAGAAGGCAGGCCCAAACTTTCTAAAGCTAAAGTTCTGAACAATGTCCATGTTCAAAATCTCATTTGCATAACACTCAGTCATCTTATTGCCCATGATTCTTGTGGGCAAGGAACTAACCAAGGCATGTGTTCAAATGATTATGGTCTCTAGCCTTAGCCTAAGACTAGCAAATTGCTGTGTGCTGACGCCTCACCGAAAATGTTTCTGCCTAGATCATTCTTAACTGTCACAGCTATTATCTGGAATATGTATGGGATGTGGGGCTCTGGTTCCTCCTAGGAATGTTTTTCTTGAAAGAAGGAAATGTATTACTTGCTTATCTGATTATATGTTTATAAATGCATACCTACTCTAACCTTGTCCTCATGCCAGTTTTGGTTCAGCTCAAGGCACTCATTTGTTGTCTTAACTTTAGAAACCCCATTCCAATAATTTTAGAAAGTTTAATCAGTAAAATCCATCAAATTTCTAGGGATTTTTAAAATCATTCACAAGGCAGTGTTAAGCAGAGTAATTTACTTTGCATTTCTTTCCTTTCATTCCCCATGAATTGAATATTTGTATCCTCCACTCATATGTTGAAGCCCTAATCCCCAAGGTGATGGTATCAGGAGATGGGACCTTGGTAAGTGACTGAGTCATGAAGGTGAAGTCCTTATGAATGGGATTAGTGCCCTTATAAAAGAGGCCTCCCACCCCAGACCTCTCTTTCCCTCTTTCCACCAGATAAGGAAACAATGAGAAGACAGTTGTCTGCAACTATAAGAGGGCACCAACCAGGAACCAAATCAGATAGCAGCTTCATCTTGGACTTTTCAGTCTCTAGCACTATGAGACATAAATGTCTGCTGTCTATGGTGCTTTGATATAACATTCCAAATGGAGTAAGATACCACCTAAAAATGTCCATTCACAACTGAAAGTGGACCATAGTATTACAAATATTACAAATCATATATAAATGCATACTCATCATTTTGTTTCTCCCTAAATTCCTTCTGTGCTTAAGAATACTCTCAGAAAATAGTTTTCCTCCTCTGTCACCAGTAAAGGTGTGTGATCTTGTGAGTTATGCTTTCAGTGGACAGTGATCATTAAACAGAAAGATCCCCATGTGTAGTAAAAGACACTACACATGGTTCTAGTTTTACCACCTGGATTATTTATTTGCTGAAGAATCTAAGAGTTTTGGATCCTTGGACTGACTAACTCAGGTTAAACAAAAGAGCCAGAATTCAGTAATATGCTATAAAAGCAGCAATCTTTTTTCTTTAAGTGTTAATTTTCATGTAAAATTTTGTGTCTATTAAAGCAATACATATATACATTAGTCGTGCATTTTCAGCTTACAAAGTATTGTCATTCACATCTGATTTTTGAATTGAAAAACCTGTTTTCACACTTGCTTCAAGGCCACTCACAAAATGTTGAAGGACATGAGAAGGCGTGAAGATCTATAACGGGCCGCCCTCCCCAGGCTGACACCTTAGTGGTACTTTCTAAGTAACATTTGGATATGCTCTCCTTTAAAAATTGGATTCAGGACAATTCAACTTTGAACTTTGTGGTTGGCATCAGGATAAGTGTTGAGAAATCTTCCCTTGGCTTGCAAGAAGGAAAGAATATGGCCATCCAGATGCTTAAAAAAAAAAAAAGCCCTTGATCTTCCTATTATGTTCAATTTCCTTTTGCATACAGAATGTGGGACGAGATTGCTTATTTGAAAGAGCTAAAAGGAAATAACAAAGGAGAAAGAGAAATGGAATGAGTCTCAGGCCTCTCTATTAGTTCCTATTTTTTATACAACTGCATACAAAGACATATACACATCTTCCTACCACCACTTGCCATCTACATACCTCATGTTCATCCATATTTACCATTCCCAATACCTTTTCTTGGCTTAGTTCACTCAGACTGATGGAATTTCTTTTTTTTTTTTTTTGAGACAGAACCTTAAGCTGTTCCCCTGGGTAGAGTGTCGTGGCATAGCTGACAGCAACCTCCAACTCCTGGGCTCAAGTGAGTCTCCTGCCTCAGCCTCCCAAGTAGCTGGAATCACAGGCACCTGCCACAACGCCTGGCTATTTTTTTTTTGGTTGCAGCCATCATTGTTGTTTGGTGGGCCTGGGCTGGATTCAAACCCACCACCTTAGGTGTATGTGGCTGGCGCCCTAGCCACTTGAGCCACAGGTGCTAACTGTGGAATTTCTGAGGTAGCAAGGACTACATTTCCCACATGTATCTCTATCCTCCGTCTATTTCCAAATTACTTCTTGACCACCACCATCTCGTTTGTCTCCTTAGAGCAAATGTGCAGTCTCCTTCTTTGGTATTTCCCTTTGTTAGATGAGACAACACTGGGGACAAAGGTACTTGATATATGCTTAAAGAACAAATGACAAACAACACATTACCTATTTGTCATCAAAATTCTGAATTTGAGATTTTGAATTTGAATGTCCCACAGCATTCAAATGACCATTTTTATTAGTTGACACCTGACACCTTCTGTGGACCATTTGTATATATAGAGTATGACATTTTCACATTTTTATCTTCATCCAATTTAATCCTACCCCAACTTTATTTTTGAATACAAAATCTGATTCCTTTCCACTGATGTTGTTGCCTAACAATTCTGAACTTCTGCAGGAGGAAGATAATGAACAATCCCCTTGTGACATATTTATTCCCACAGATAATGAAATTGGCAGTGTTTGCTTCATTACCTGTTAGGTTTCCTATGGGGTCATCCAGGGATGTTGTTGTAGTACTGTATTGCAGGAGGTGAAGGGAACAGAGTTAGATTTCTGCCTTAACTACGCTTTGTCCCCCAAAAGACTGAAAGGTCTTGTTTCTCTGACATTTTTGAAGGACACTTTAGGGTTTCTTTCTCCACATTTATGAAACTTTCATTGAAACATATAGGTGAGACATCTAAATGTGCTTTTTGTGCTGTTATTAATATCTAGAGGAAATATTAACTTCTAGGTACAAAAGTAAATGCTAAAATTAAAAAATCTTACACAAATTTTCCATAGTTATTACAAGGTTCAGCAACACAAAATGTGCAAACCTAGCTGTATCAGTGAAAATCTTAGCACATTTAAGACATCACCATGGCTCCCTGGGATTTGTCCTGGCAGTGACTACCATATTTCCTATGTTAAGCCACATAATCTTCACCTACTCCCAACTATAAACTATCTGGGGGGAAGCAGGAAGATTTGCAAACAAATATATTCAAAAGGGCAAAAGAATTATCCACATGGTTTACACTAGTGTCAATCATTGAAGAATGAAAAAGTCTTACTACCAGGTATGAATCATACTTGAGTGGTTTAGAAGCATTTTATGTATTCAGATGTCTCCAGGGATCTGTAGGCAATCAGGATGTGTCTATGAATGCAGTATTCGGATATTTTCACTTTATGTCCTCAATTCCATTCTCTGATTTTCTGCCAGTACACTGCAAGTCTGGATTACATCATCAAGGCTCTCATTCCCTCTCACTCCCTTTTGTGTTTGACCCATACAGAGCATCTGCAGAAGATTAGAGAGAAAGAGGAGAGTGAGAGTTGGGTATTTATGCCTCTGGCTCCCTCCCTCCAGTTTTATCATTGGCTGGAGACATCCCTCAACCATTTTTTCCCAGTGGCTGACTCTGGTAACTCCAAGCCTCACTAGCTCCTTCCCTATTCCAGTAACCATTCCCTCCTCTCATCCCTTCAGGCCTAGGAGTGGTGTCAACACAGTTGCTACCTTTGT
The DNA here is from genome assembly GCA_963574575.1 of Galagoides demidoff. NCBI lineage: Eukaryota > Metazoa > Chordata > Mammalia > Primates > Galagidae > Galagoides > Galagoides demidoff. The sequence continues at coordinate 41,188 of CAUYQV010150526.1, read as the reverse complement.
GGTTCTCCTATGCAACTTTGTAATTTTTGTGTGTGTCAACTGGTTCTTGTTAGATCCCTGAGTGATACATCCCTAGAACAGAATGCTTGGATTTGGTGCAGAGGAGGAGGGGGAGGCATTGAAGGACATTAGGAGGCAGTACATACAGAAGAAGGTGGGGACCAGCCACTCCTAAGATCATTGTAGAGTTTGGGAGCTGAGTTCCAAGTTGCCAGGATGCTGGTGAAGAGCAGCAGGGAAGGACTAGTCAATCTTTTGCGATTTATAATTTACTATGATCATGGCACATTTTTTGATTGCTCCACATACAGGTGGAGAGAAGCTGTAGAATGTGGAGCCAAGAAAATGGGACTCAGTTTCCCACCTTATGACCCCTTCAGGGTACTATAGCCTGAGCTTGCAAGGCCCTTCATTAACTGAGATCCCTATAAAGGGTACCTTAAGCCAGCTTTATAGTTATGTGAGTGTCCTTTGGAACAATCCCCCCCACAATCTTTTAAACACTGAGGAAAAAAGCTAGGCAATAAAAAGTTATAGGATGATAAATTTATGGTAAAAAGATGATATTTAAACATTCATAGAAATTTTGCCCATGCATTTATGCAAATGAACAAAGGTCAAATTAGCTTATAGTACTAGATGTTTTCTTTCTTTTTTAATTAAATCATAACTGTGTACATTGATGCAATCATGGGGTACAATGTGCTGATTTTATATACCCTTTGAAATATTTTCATCAAACTGGTTAACATAGCCTTCATGGCATTTTCTTGGTTATTGTCTTAAGGCATTCAGATGTTTTCTTAATGATGCCACAATAAAGAATTGCAAAAGATCATTTGAGTCATGCCACCTACAGTAGGATCATGTTTATTCCATTGAATTCTACCCACTCTAGAAGCTCTTCAGGGAAACAAAAAGATAAGTCTTTAATACTTTCTGTCAAAGTCTGCATTGAAACAGAAATAAAGAGTTAACAGTTGTTTTTGTAAATGAGGCTGTATAAGTGGTGACCATGGGATAGGCCAGAATAACATTCAATCTCTAATAGAATGTTTTTCTTCCTGTCTCGTCCATCCAGCATTGGAATTCAGGAACTAGACTCCCACTTCATGTTTAAAAATACATACATTGTATCTAGGCTGATGAGAAGTTGTCCTGGAAGGAATTTCTGAAACTAGTACACAATTATTATGGTGATCTATGTCCATAGATCCTTTTGGCTAAGTTTTATTACACTGCATATCTAATATTTATATAGATAGAGTACTTGATCACTTGATTGGAAAAGTGTTTTCTAAGTAAGGATTTTATTTTATCATGACATGGGAATCTAGAAATCTGGGGCCAGGCCCTGACTCTGCCACCTAACATTTGTACCTCAGGTGTTTGTGACCTCACTGCCAGAGCTTTGGTGTACCATGAAGGCATAGAGGTAGATGATGAATGTAAATAAATGTGAGCCTTTTTGAGCTAGAACGGAAGTCCTTTTCAGCTAGAATGAAAACTCAAGTATCTGAATATGGAAAGATGGAGGGGGGTCCCAGGTATATTAATCAGGACTCTGTTGAAATAATTATGCATAATAAACAACTCCAAAACTTAGTGGCTTATAACAATTAGTATTTATTTCAGTCTCAAGGATCAAGGCTTAGCTGTAGCTCACTTGGGCTCAGCTGGCTTCAGTTCTAAGCTTCTACTTGGATTCAATTTTGCTCCACATATTTCTTCATTTTGGTACCAACAACTAACTACCCAGGCATGGTCTTTGCATAGCTGGTGGCTGAAATACAAAAAAAAGGAGGGAGTAAAAATACCAATACCTCTTAAGGACTCAGCTGGGAACTGACAAACTTTCACTTTTACCCACATTCCCTTGGCCAAAGCAAGTTACACAGCCAAGACCAAAATCAAGGGTGTACCAAGATCAAGGGCATATAACCTTTACTCTCCTGAGAGGCACTGCAAAGTCACATGGCAAAGGGTGTGGATGTATAATTCTATTATAAGAAGGGAATTAAGATTTAAGAGCATCAATCCAACTTAAATCTACTATCCCACTGGCCATTGGGCACAGCCCACAATCTCTACACCCTTCAGCATGCTCCTCTTTAGCCCTTATGCATGACAGTAAACCCTACATATCACCAGTGAACTTTACTGGCCAAGCAGAGTTCCAGCTCTTTGAGCAGGACTAGTTACTATTTATTTGTCTGAAAAGAGGCACCCTGCCATTGGCCAGCCAACTCCAAGACTAAATGCAGTTGGCATCAACAGTCTGAATCACATGGGCATTTGTTGAAAGCCCACATTTGTCTACACTTAAGATAGCAAAGAGCTGCTTTGAGATATTTTATTTATCCTGATGCAGGCTTAAATCATTCCACAACAGTCTTTAGGTTTCCCAGTAAAATAGATTTTTCAGTTCTTCTCAAAAGTTCTCATATAAGAGATTCAATAAAAAACTGTCGAAGTTTCCCCAATGACAGGCCCAGAAGGCCTGGAAGGGTTGCTGACTGCCAAAAATGCAAATCACCAGACTTACATCAACACAAATCAGGAATTTCATCTCTCACTGAAAATCTATTGAGTCCTCTTGAAATCTGATCTCTATTCTTACTTTTGTGATGATGCACATCCAAGTCTGAGTTAGGAAAATCACCAAGCTACCCCTCTCAGAGATGACCAGATTCCTGTGGGGTATTCTCTTCCTTCTTCTCATTTTGGTCCTTAGATTTGTGGGCTGTGATGAAAATGTTGGCATAATCTGAACTGTATGGGCTATACAAGGGGAACTTATGCCTGTAATTTTTATTTTCTTTTACATGTAATCTGCCAACACATAGACCCATAATGTAAACGTCCTTAGTTTAGGTTTATAAATTGGGTGCTTTTGACAAACTCTAAGACCTGCAGGGAAATTACTCTGTCATTAACAACTCAGTTTATTTAGGGAGCCATTAGTGAAAGAAAGGGTAGGAAAGAAGAAGCTCAACATGTATTTTTCTTCCAGGTTTCAACAGAAGAAATACACCTCCTTCAGATGGTAAGACCTCCCTTCTTTGGATAGGGAGCAACCATCATGGGCTGTTTCCAGGCTGAATCACAGCTATGACTTCAGCCAGCTGCCTCACTATCAGATCAGAGAGCTTCAGTCAGTTGAACTTGCTGGCCACAGAAGAGGAAAAACACTCCTACCAACAAGGTACTGGCTGTGGGCCAGCCTAGTCATCTCTCAATAGTGATGCACATTTAGAGATATTCTTGAAAAAGACATTGTCTCCAAAGGATACGAAAAGAGCCCAAGCATGAAATAAGACTTGTACAGAGATGTGATTGTGTTTAGGTGATTGCTTTAATTAATACCCTCTCTGAAAGCCGTTCCTATATATTCTGTTGGTGAAAATAGATTTTTTAATGTTGTAAGATAAAGTTAACTGAAAACAACTTTCTCTTTTGAAAGGAAATGGAAATTTAAAAGGGTAATGTGCAAGCAAAGTCAGTCTTTGCCCCAAAAATGAATTTTAACATTTTATGACACTAACAATGGGAATTTTGTGGGTGACCATCATACTCAGTTCCACCAAAACTGTCCTAGAAGAATAATTCTCATTGGTTAGTTGATCCATTTTAGATATTCATTTATTCATATTGTAGAATTTTAACTATAAATCTTATAATTTTAAATGTTATAGAAATGTACTGGAATAATGTCCTTCAAAGGCAGAAAAGAGTAGAAAGAAATGTTTCTTTTCTTGGTCATACTATACCAGTGTTCCTGCATTAAATACTGTGTAACAAATTACCCCCAAATTTAGTGGCTTGCAAGTACAGAAAGACAAATCTCTCTTGTTCTCACTCTTATGTGGGACCTAAATATTAAGAACAATTGACCTCATGGACAGAGAGAATGATGGTTATCAGAGGGTCAGAGGGTAGCAGTGAGGGAGTATAAAGTGGGAATGGTTAATGTGTGCAGAAATATGGTTAGATAGTTAGATAGAATGAACAATATTTGATAGCACAACATAGTGACCACAATCAACAATATATTAGGGTATGCCTAAAATAACTAAAAGAGTGGAATTGGAATGTTCCTAACACAAAGTAATGATAAATGCCTGAGGTATTGGATACCCTAACTGATTAATTCACATGGTATGCCTGTATCAAGACTTTACATGTGCCCCCCATAAAGATATATAACTATTATGTACCCATAGTAATTAAAAATAAAAATAAAATTTCAATATTAAGAAACTTAGTAGCTTAAAATAACATTTATTATCTCCTACTTTCTGAGGGTCAGAAATCTGGGCGTAGTTTAGCTAGATCCTCTGACTCAGGATATCTCACAAGGCCACAATCAAGATGTTAGGCAGGCTATAGTTTCATCTGAAGGCTCTTCTGGATTCTAAGCTCAGGCACCTGGTTGTTGACAGAGTTCAGGTCCTCACAGTTTACTGGGATTTAGGGTCTCTGATAATCGCTGGCTATTAACTGGAGACCTCTCTCAGTTTCTCACCAAGTTGGCCTCTCCAGAGGGCAGCTTACAACATGGCAACTTGCTTCCCCAAGAGCAAGGACTCCAAGAGAAAGAAAGAGTATAATATATCCCAAGCAAAAAGGATCTCAGTCTTTTGGTAACAATCTCAGAATTCCCATCACATTTGCTGTATTCTATTTGTTAGAAGCAAGTTGCTAAGTCCAGCCCTACTCAGGGGTGTAAATACTAGGAAGCAGAGGCCATTGTGGGGCAGTTGAGGGGCCAGTTGAAACAAATCTTTCAGTCATTTAATAAAATATAGCTTGAAGAAAAGAAAAAATATTTAGAGAAACACACTAGAACATAGAACTTAAATGTTCAACTTACAAGGTTCTAACTTCTAATAAGGCCACCCTTACTCAAACTATTTTTCAAATTAATTTTCAAAATTATTTTTCAGAATTTCCTTTAGTGCCTGTAGCATATTCCTTTCACTCCCCTGACTTCACCCGTTAGGTGAAGTTATGGCCATTTTATTTCTTTGCAGGTAGATTTGAATAATGAAAGGAGTTTAAGAGTCATTGAGATGAATAATGTTAGTAATCAAGATTGGTAATGCTGCTTTTAGTCTTGGCTTTTGTAAGCTTGAATAAAAAGACTAATTTCTTTATGTGGCTTATAAATTGGCATTGAAGGCAGTGCCTGAAGAGGATTATTTGGATTTAACTTTTATTTGGATACTTAAAACCTGGTATTTATCTGAAGATTTTCAATCTACATTCTTCATAGCTATGGCTTATGTGTTTACACTTTTTCCTCTGTACCTTATATTCCAGGGCAAATAGGAAGTTTGGACATATTGAGACAGAAGGGGGACACTAGTTAGAGACCCAGAGTCCCCCAGATGAGCCCCAAAGTATACCCTTATTCACAAAACAGAATGCTTTCATAGTAGTTCCCAGGTGGATTATCCATGTGTACATCTAAGGCAGTTAAAGTGACTGAAACTGACATGCCACACCCACACCCTGAACCCCTTAGTGCTGAGAGAAATGTGAGAACACCCACAGCCATTAACCCTAACTTAGTTGGGAGGAGAGGGGGCAGAGTGATATTACATTGCAAATGAAGGGGGATTATTTTCTGTGGATCCCCTACTCACACTCTTCAGAATTATAAACTGTTATGAGCAGACCGCCTCTTACTTGTTAAATAAATGCCTCCAATTTTGACAAACTTTGTACAACTCTGACTTCCATTAACCTCCATTTTCCTAAGTGTAGGATAGGAAGAGAAAGACTAGGTGCTGGTTTTGTCCTGACCTCCCAGTCTGTGCAAAATGATCTTGAGCTCCCTGTGGCCAACCTCGCACCCCTTTCCCTTCCTTAAACCTGAAGAGCAAGCCTATGACCCTGACACCTGCAATAATGGATAAATGGTTAATTCTTAAACAGAGAATTTCACTATTACTACATCTTAAAGAAACCCTTATAAAACATGGAAGAAGGCAAATATATTTCATGCTCAGAAGTTGTCAACAATTTGAAATGTATTTGCTTTCATAAAACTGAGGTAACAGGATGATCTTGGCCAGTTTTGATTTCTGGGTTCCTTTCTGCAACATTTCACTTTGGTGATGACCTCTCTTTCTCTTTAGGGAGCAAATCCTCCCACTTTTTGGTGGCAGACTGTTGTAAGGGCTAAGAGGGGAGTTCCTATTGGCCCTCTGAAAGTTCTCTGAAAAATTAACTCCCAAAAGGCAGATTAATTGCAAAAAAGGCACACAAATTTATTTAACATGTATACACGGAGCCTTCAGAATGAAGACCTAAAGATATGGGGAAAATTGTCTATTTTTATGCTTTTATATTTTTAGGTTCAGTGAAGTATGGACAGCTGTGCAGAAATATGATTGGACAAGAAGAGTATGATTTAATACTAATAGACTGAGTTGGGAAACCCAGCAAGTCTTGTCTGTTTAGATTCTTCTTGGCTTCTCTGAGCAGCACTCCTTCATTTTGGCCATGGGCAGGGCCCATGGGGGAGTCTTCTGACCTACAGTCAAGCAAGGCAGGCCACATAATTTCTTTATGGACAGTTTTTACACAAGATATTTTTAGGCTTTTGGGAAAAGGGATTCTAGTTTCTATGACCTGTCCTGGGGAAGACAGATTCTAGTTTCTATGGCTAGTCTCAGAGAGGAATGGGACTGAGAGACAGGAGGGCAGGAGAAGGTCAGAGAAACTTCCACTTCTGAGGCTACTCCTGACATTTTCATTTTGGGGCATTATTTTCTGAGCCCTAATACTGTCACATTGGTGGCCCCTGATGGGCTATATCTCCCTGTATTTGTGCCGTCATGTAGTTCCCTCCCACAATAATTTTGGCCATGTGCCTGCTTTGGCTAATGGGACATTAGCTAGCATGATGCAAGCAGAGACTGAACAAATGTTTTCGCACTGGAAAATGTCCTCTTAGAATACTCTGTGAAGCCCATTGCCATGCTGTAAGGAAGGAAGCCTATGGAGATCACTTAGGCATCTAAAAATAGACCTGCCATTTGATCCTGCAATTCCTCTATTAGGTATATATCCAGAAGACCAAAAATCACTTTATAACAAAGATATTTGCACAAGAATATTTATTACAGCCCAATTCATAATTGCTAAGTCATGGAAGCAACCCAAGTGCCCATCGAACCATGAATGGATTAAGAAATTGTGGTCTATGTACACCATGGAATATTATGTAGCCTTAAGGAAAAAGGTAGACTTTACCTCTTTCATATTTATATGGATGGAGCTGGAACATATTCTTCTTAGCAAAGTATCTCAAGAATAGAAGAAAAAGTATCCAATGTACTCAGCCCTACTGTGAAACCAATATGTAAGCACCCACACTTCCATATGAAAGCTATAACCCAACTACAGCCCAAGAAGAAGGGGAAAGAGGAAGGGAGGGGTGGGAGGGTAATTGGTGGGACCACACTTATGGTACATTTTAAAAGGGTACATGTTAAATCTACTAAATGTAGAATATAAATGTCTTAACACAATAACTAAGAAAATGTGGTGAAGGCTATGTTAACCAGTTTGATGAAAGTATTTCAAATTGTATATAAAACCAGCACATTGTGCCCCATAATTGCATTAATGTACACAGCTATGATTTAATTTAAAAAGTAAAAAATAAGAAAATAAAAAGGAAGGAAGTCTAGGTTAACTACTGAATGTTCAGAGGCCATACACAAGAAATCTGAGAGAGTGAGAGTCCAGTTTGGACATCCCTAGCCCAACCACGCTACCAGCTGAATGCAGACCTCATGAACATAAGGTGAGCCCAGCCAAGCCTCATCAACCCAGGGAATCATGAGAAATAATAAATCATTGTTTTATATCAAGTTTTGGAGTGGCTTGTTATGCGGCAGAAGATACCCGAATCACTCTTCCTTCCCTTCCCCGGCAAAAAACAGAAAGTGGAAGACAATTATCTTTCCTTCTGAGAATCAATTCCCTAGTTGTCAGTGGCCTGAAGGTGATATGTTGTCTCAGCCAGTAATTGACATCTGCATTTCAAATTGTGGATTAGAAGGTGAGGTCATTTGAGGAATGGTCTCCTTTTACAGAGGTGTAATGAAAAGAGGACTTAGCAGCAACTTCTAGAATTCCACTTCGGGAAGCAGCCAGGAAGAGGGGATCTTTTGTCCCTCAATTCATCCCTTCCTCCCTTTTCTACTGACCAGGAACCATCCTTTATTTTCTATAATACTCAGTCTTTTCATTAATTTAGTACCGTGTTAAAGGATGCTCTTCTGGTTCTTTTCTCAGTTTGTTCTTTCAGATCCATGTTTCTCCCTCTTGTTTCTTCTCTGTGCTCTGAAGTTGAGCTCTCTGGTACCACATCACCTGGGCTCACCTGGGTTTTGGTTAGGTTGGGCCAGTGGGTAGTACTGACAGGAAATCAGATGGTTGGAGGAGAGAGGTCAGAAAATGCATCCCACTCCTAACCTACATCCCTGAAAGCCCCAGTTTCCTCTATCAATAAGTACCCCCTCCCTCACAGCAATAGCTCTCTCTGGGTTTCAGCACTTTCCATTTGCCCCTGTAAACCCCAGGTGATAATGGCTTCCTATTTTTCTTAGTCCCTGGGATACAACACTGACCTTGCTGGTTCCCTTAACCCTGTGCACAATTCTATAAAGAGTTCTTCAATTGCCCCTTGAATATGCCATCTGTTTCCTGGAGGATCTTGACTAATAAAGTTGTTAACTAACAAACAAGCTATATTTACTTAAAAATTGTTTTTAAATTTCCATTAATCAGAGATAGGCATAACTGGTTTGTTTTGTTTTGTTTTATGTGATAGAGTCTGGCTCCATTGCCCTGGCTAGAGTGCAGCAGCATCATCATAGTTCACTGCAACCTCAAACTCCTGGACTCAAGTGATCTTCTTGCCTTAGGCTTCTGAGTAACTGGAACCACAGACACATGTCATGACGTCTGGCTAATTTTTCTATGTTTGGTAGCGGCTGGGTCTTGCTCTTGCTCAAGGCTAGTCTCAAACTCCTGCCTTGGACTCCCAAACTGCTAAGTGATCCTCCTGCATTGGCCTCTCACACTGCTAGGACTACAAGTGTGAGACCCACACCCAACTAATAACTGTTAATAATATCTTCTCACCTATAAATCAATAGTGATGAAAACAGCATGGTACTGGCACAAAAACAGAGAGGTAGATGTATGGAACAGAATAGAGAGCCAAAAGAGGAACCCAGCTACTTACCATTATCTGATCTTTGACAAGCCAATTAAAAACATTGAGTGGGGAAAAGATTCCCTATTTAACAAATGGTGCTGGGTGAACTAGCTGGATACCTATAGAAGACTGAAGCTGGACCCACACCTTTCACCATTAACTAGGATAGACTCTCACTGGATTAAAGATTTAAACTTAAGACATAAAACTATAAAAATACTAGAAGAAAGTGTTGGGAAAACACTTGAAGAAATCGGCCTGGTCAAAATTTTATGAGGAGGACCCCTCAGGCAGTTGAAGCAACATCAAAAATACACTATTGGGACCTGATAAAACTAAAGAGCTTCTGCACAGTCAAGAACACAGTAAGTAAAGCAAGCAGACAGCTCTCAGAATGGGAGAAGATAATTGTAGGCTATGTCTCCAACAAAGTTTTAATAACCAGAATCCACAGACAACTCAAGCATATTAGCAAGAAAAGAACAAGTGATCCCATCTCAGGGTAGGCAAGGGACTTGAAGAGAAATTTCTCTAAAGAAGATAGGCCCATGGCCTACAGACATATGAAAAAAATGCTCATCATCCTTAATCATCAGCGAAATGCAAATCAAAACTACTTTGAGACATCATCTAACTCCAGTAAGATTAGCCCACGTCACAAAATCACCAAACCAGAGATGCTGGCGTGGATATGGAGAAAAGGGAACACTTCTTCTACACTGCTGGTGGGAATGCAAATTAATACATTCCTTTTGGAAAGATGTCTGGAGAACACTTAGAGAACTAAAAATAGACCTGCCATTTGATCCTGCAATTCTTCTACTAGGTATATATCCAGAAGACCAAAAATCACACTACAACAAAGATATTTGTACCAGAATGTTTATTGCAGCAGCCCAATTCATAATTGTTAAATCATGGAAGAAGTCCAAGTGCCCACTGATCCACAAATGGATCAATAAATTGTGGTATAAGTAGACCATGGAATGTTATGCAGCCTTAAAGAAAGATGGAGACTTTACCTCCTTCATGTTTAGGAGCTGGAAAATATTCTTCTTAGTAAAGTATCTCAAGAATGGAAGAAAAAGTATCCAATGTACTCAGCCCTACTATGGAACTAATTTATAGCTTTCATATGAAAGCTATAACCCAAGAATATGGGGAAAGGGGAGAGGGACGGGAGGGGAGGGTGGAGGATGGGTGGTGGGAGGGTGATTGGTGGGACCACACCTATGGTCCATCTTACAAAGGTACACATGAATCTTTCTAAATGCAGAATATAAATGTCTAAACACAATAACTAAGAAAATGCCATGAAGCCTATGTTAACCAGTTTGGTGAAAATATTTCAAATTGTATATAAAACTAGCACACTGTACCACATGACTGCATTAATGTACACAGCTATGATTTAATAATAAATAAATAAAAATTAAAAAGAAACATAGGCCATGAAAATAAAAAGAGCTTGAGAGAGTAGGATTTTCCCTTTTTTGCCCTTTCATCTTTTCTGCCATTTAAGAATGCAGCAACAAGGTGCCACCTTGGAAGAGGAGAGCAGCTTTCACCAAGCAGCAAATCTATTGGTGCCTTACTCTTGGCCTTCCCAGCTTCTAAAGCTATTAGTAATAAATTTCTACTCTTTATAAATTAAAAAAAAAAAACTTCTCACCTACATAAAGCCAAGAGCCCCCCTGCTGAGTTAGTATCACTCCAATCAAAAGCTGAGGTGCACATGGAGGTAGAAGGAGCAAAATGACTACTTCTTTGTGTTTTAAAGGGTAAAGAGGACGTACATCTATCACTGAGAGAGAGTCCCTAGGACTGGGAAGAGGAGTGGTATTTGTAGTTCTGTGTGGAGTGGATGTTTAAGCTGTCTGTAGCAGGGGGTTTGTGGTCTCCCAGTGGGTCACAGTGGCCTGAAGCCAGCAAGATTTCACAGTAACGGAGCAAGGAACAGCAGGCAGATGGAGGGGACCAGAGCCCTTCGGGGGCTTTGAGGAATCCAGGAAGGATGGCAGCCATGTAGAAGCAGGCTGACTGGCATCAGGACACCTTTAGGTATCCACAAGGACAGACTATTAGCAACAGATGGGGTGTGGGGGACAGTTGACACAAGTAGAGGATGCTGGGCCCCTTGCCAATCTAGCTCTTAAGTCATTTTAAATTTAATTTTGAGAAAGAAGATGTGGTGGGACTGGACCCCTGAGGGTTGCAAAGTAGATTTTGGAGAATTACTTTGTACTGACAATGTTTCCAGTTATGAAAACATTTATGGTTTTATTTTAAAATTGCTTTCACATGAAATAAGATTCTACAAATACATAGCACACCATCACAGTGGTTCTCAACCTTCCTAATGCTGCAACCCCTTAATATAGTTCCTAATGTTGTGGTGACCCTCAACCATAAAATTATTTTCCTTGCTACAAGCAACTAATCTAGAATCTCTTCTGCAGGTCACAAGCCAATCTAGAATAGGAGGGTATAAATCATAAAAGTCAGTTGAAATCAATGATACAATCAGGTTCAGTCACAGGTGGTTAATGGACAAAAGACAAGTTCAATTTCTGGAGGTTGTTTTTTGCTATGCATAACACACAGAATCACATTATAGATAATTTGAAGAGATACTGTTAAATGTTGGGATAACTGAGAGAATAATAATATCTCTAATATATTCTTTCTTACTCTCTAAAAAGGAAGGAAGGAAGGAAAGAAGGGAGAGAGGGAAGGAGGGAGGGAGGAAAGGGAAGGGAAGGGAAGGGAGAGCAATGTTGAAAAATACAAAATATTTTGAATAGAGAGTTTTCAAAAAAATGTGTGTAGAAACACAGTCACATACTCTCAATGTGCAATACAGCAAAAAAAAATATGGGCTTTAATATCTGGTAACAGAACTCTGTTCCCATGACTTCTTTCATCCTACAATCACGTCTATAAAGTCCTAAATCATGATTAAAAAAAAAACACCAAACAATTCCATACTACAAATTTGAACTCACAACATGGACACAAGAAATGGAACCTTGAATCTATAATAATAGATATTGTTATAGATCAAATACTGTACCTTAGGCTCCCTTGCAGCAATTCTAGGCAATAGAAATTATTAGTTAATTCTACAAATAAGGAGACTGAGGTATAGATTGGTTCAGTGAAATGCTCAATGCCTCATGATCAGAAAGTAGTGAAGCTGGTGGTTGAACCTAAGTTTGTGCTTCTTCAATTTCTCTACACTACCTTCTACATTGAAAAAAGTGTGTGTTGGCATTTTTAGAAAGTTGATTTATGTAAACTTTTAAGCATTTTCTTTTTTAAAAATTACCATTTTGCTTACTGATATTAACACTAACTGTATATTAGTTTTAATAGTGGCTTGTTGACCGCAGATAAAACATTTAATTCACAGGAAAAACAGTAGATTTGAGGCAGTCTTATTCTACCAGGTAACCACCTCTCTATATTTTTTCATTTCATTCCTTGATGGACTCTTAGAAGAGAAAAGCTCTTTGCTTCATTGCAATTAGTTTTGAGAAATGGTTTTAATGCCTACCTATAGAGGTAGTAACAGTTAAATATACAGGAAAAAAATTGCTTTAGAAATTCATGCACATTTCCAAAACATTTGGTATGGCTTCAAGAATAAAAAACTCCTCTTCTCACTGAGAAAGTATATGAATAAAATTTGAAGATTCTAATTTGTACTGAATGTGAAAACTAAATACATTCCCAGCATGTCATGAGCTAGGTTGAATTTTCTTCTCTACCTCTCTAATGGAGCCAGTCTCTCTCATTCTAACTGCTTTACCTACTATGTGTATATAACTTGAACTATCTTTGCTATCTTTCCTTCCGGGGACCAAGAGAGACACCATCCATAGGGCCCAAGGGAATTTTCCCTGTAGGCTCTACACATATAAATCTGTTCCAGATCAATAAAGAGAGGGGGAAAGGGGTGGTACCTGTGGCTCAGTGAGTACGGTGCCGGCCCCATATACCAAGAGTGGCAGATTCAAACCTGGCTCTGTTCAAACTGTGACAAAAAATAGCCAGGTGTTGTGGTGGGCACCTGTAGTCCCATCTACTCGGGAGGCTGAGGCAAGAGAATCGCCTAAGCCCAAGAGTTGGAGGTTGCTGTGAGCTGTGAAGCCATAGCACTCTACCAAGGGTGACAAAGTGAGACTCTGTCTCTAAAAAAAATAAATAAATAAAAAGAGAGGGGAAAAAAGGGAGGTCAAGTGATTGAAAATAACAAAGTGTTATATGCTAAACCTGGTTCAATCCTGATCTATTCCTTAATTCCTATAAAATCACAGCCCATGACCCTTGCCATGGAAACTGGGTCACTGTGGATTTTGAGTGTATTATTCACCTCTGATAATATTTTGAGCAAGCTGCTGATGTCTGTGCCACAGAATCTGCTTCTGAAAGTAAAATGCTACTTTCTTTTGGATAATTTCATGTAGATATAAGGAAAGATTTAGTTATTCATGTAAATCAAACTGCAGGTGTGAAAATGTGGAGTCTAGGTGCATGCTAACAAGTATTAATGTCTGAGGAAAACAGTGTCAGTTTATTTTTTGACATATGTTTGACTTGAAAAGCCATAAATGTGGGAAAACTCACAGGATGTTAGCACGTGTGAATGTGGCAAGATTCACAGTCAAAGGAGACCTGGGTGATGAAACTATTGCAGGGGTGTCCTGTTGCTGATCTCCATCCCACTTTCAGCTCAAGAGTAGCTGCCTGTGGGTGATAATGGAATATCAGGAAGAATACGTTCAGTTCTAGGTACGAAGCAGACATAAAGCAACATCACAGACACATTTTTGCAGTAGCATGATCTCTTGAACCAGTTTTCACTGGTGGGTTGGTAAATGTTTAACAACCAGTTCTCCAGGAAATTAAAAAAAAACAACCCTGATCTGTAGCAGCTGCCAATTTTTGTGGTATAAATACTTCCACTATAGTCAATTTCAAGCTAGCAACCTGACCTCACTGAATGCAGAGTTAGGAAGAAACGTGAAGCTGCTTCCAGCACATCACAGAGCATAAACCTTTCCTCTTCCAACCCCAAGTGCTCTATTTGACTAGGACACTCTCCACAGTGATGTCAAACTGACCAGTTTCTGTTTCACCTGAAACATACAAACTTTAGAGGATATAAATTTAGTCCTCAACAGAGGAAAAGGTAGATCAAGGAAGGTTTCACGAAGGCAAACTTCAGGTAAGTTCTACTGGAATCAGTTGCACGGGTATAAGTAGAAGAGACATCAGAGATTTATCTGTACAGAAAATACCATGTAAGGACCCAGCAAGAAGATGGCTGTCTATGAGCCAGGAAGGGAGATCAACCATCAGAAACCAATCCTGCTGGCACCATTTGATCTTAGGGCTTTCAGAACTAAGAAAATACATTTCTATTGCTTAAGAAAAAAAATCCTCTGGGTTTCTGCCCCCACTGGCTCCTCTACCTCACTTTTCCTTATCCATCTATAGGTCAGTATAAAAGTCTTTCTTCATCTCCAACCACAAAGCTAGGTGAGGTTCCTTTCCTATGACTCTGGGGTTCCTGCCATGATCACACTATGTTTTAAGAGTCTGTTTACTGCTCTGAGAGCTCCTTGAGAACAGGGCCTGGATCCCCTTCACCAGTTTATCCTGGGTACTTAGCACAGTGCCTACCACAGAGTAAAGGGGTTAATAAATCCCTATTGTTTGATTGAAGGAGGGAAGGAGGCAGAGAAAGAGTAAGGGATGGAACTTGAATTATTATCCTGTGCTGCCTCCACCAACATAAACAGCTAAGGAGTTGATGGAATCACAAAAACACCGTTGGGGTTTAAAATGTGTTAATTTATTTAATCACTTTGATCACAGAGCATTTATTAGCCATCTAGCATTTTCCATGAGGACTATATAATACATCTTTGGACTGAGATTCCCTAGTTTGAACTCAGTTTGCCCATTTACAAGCTCTGTAACTTTGAGATCAGCTCTGTATTTTCTCTATGCCTTAATTTGCTCTTCTGCTAAGTGGGGGTAATCATAGCATGGAGCTCACAGAACAGTGGCAGGAAAAGAGGAAACGATATGTATTCAGTACTCAACTAAGTGTTTTGCTCATAATCAGAGTTCAATAAACGTTAACTAGTACTAATAAATTTTTGTTCTCTGTATTTTCTGTCAACTGATTACAGGGGTGGGGGTGGAGAATGAATTCTTGGGCCATAAACCCCTAATTTGAGAAAGCCATGTGCATATGTCAACCTGTTACCTTTCTCTTTGCCTGCCTGGCTCCTGTGGCTACTCTGGTTACTAACTGAAGTGGCTTGGGGTGAAGGAGGGCTTGGTGTAATAGGCCCCAGGGCCAACAGTACTTTTCCACCGTTTCCTTTCTTGCTTTTGAGATTATGTACATTTCAGTTCATTCCACCTCCGGCCACTTTGCTCCTCTTCTTGGCTTCTCATTGTTTTGTTTCTTTCTGTTACTTCGCATATCTCTATTTATTCTTCCCATCTCTCTCCTCCTTTTCCTTTCTCTCCCATTTGTGAGCTCCAAATACCCACTTCACACCAGTCAAGGTCAATATGAGAGAGACAGAGGGTAGAATGAATCTGAATAGAAAAGCATTACAATTACCCCTGGAGCCCTTTAAACAAACCTAGAAGACCTCCTCCAATCACCCTTTACCTTTTCAAATGCTTCTAAGCATCCATTTACCCCAAACTCCAGCATTCAAAACATGAGCTGGGTTCTGGGAGCAACAGCTCACACCTGTGGTCCCAGCTACTTAGAAGACCAAGACAGGAGGATTGCTTGAGCCAGGGAGTTCAAGACCAGTCTGGGCAAAGTGATAAGACCCTTATTTAAATAAACAAACTAATATGTATTTTAAATTTCTTCCTTAATAACTCATTTTGTGAAAGATTTGTTTCCAATTAAGTGTAGATTAGTTGTGCTAATAATATTCCCACAAAAAATTTCAGCTAAAAATATTCCAAATAATTCCAATTAAAATATGTGTTATTGGTGCTGGGTTTTATGGGGAAGGGATGCAGACCAACCTAGAAACCTGAGTAGCTCAGTAACATTGCCTCTATAGAATATTTTATAGCACAGCCTATTTGTAAATTTTGAACTCCTTGTCTATGTAGTCGATCACAAGTAGTTTAAAAGTATGGGCTTGCTTTGTCAATCAGTGTCCTTTTTAGTCTCAAGAGAACTTGGACAAAGAGAGATTACTTCAAATACTACATACCTATCAACACATGCACACTCAGGGAACAGCCCTTGCAAGGAGTACGTGCCTTTCTACAAGGAAACTACCCTTTGCTTTTGTAAGATAGTCCATTCAAAAATGTGTGGAGAGTGACTACAGCAGGACACAGCAAGATGCATGTTTTGTTGAAAATCAGTGTGTAGATCCTAGAAACAAAGCTTATCTGTTTTGCTTAAAAACAAAACATATTTTTGAGCTTTTGTACGATTGGATAGCAATCAACACTGGGACTCCACACTGGCTCACTGCAAATGCTGTTGAGCTGAACAGTCAGGTTGTTGAAAGTCCAAACTGTTAAAAAAAAAAAAAAGAAAGTCCAAACTGTTTAGAAGTCCAATCTAAGTTCAACCATTTCTTATCCAGTAACTTTTAAGCTTGCTTTTAAAAACTCCTCTTAGTGCAGGAACACCCCATTTATGACCCTAAATAGTAGTTATTATATAAATGGTAGAGTCACTACATTAAGACATATTGGTAGATTAGCAAGAAGATTTTTATAAGATGTAGAGTCTTGAGATGTCATTTCTAATGGCAGATACTTAGAGAAGAAGCATTTCTTTAGACCAGAAGCCAGATCTGAAAGCTAAAATCCTAAGTAGTATGTGCAGTCTTGGTTTTACAAAGACCACATTATCTTAATCTTTAGCCCTGGGTGATTGGCAGGGCTGACAAGTACAGTTGAGCAGGTTGTTTACTGCATAGGGGTACCTGGCAGAGGGAGTAAGGAGGAGCTGTAATCCAACTGCATTCTGCTCTCCAAAGACAAGAAACTACAGGGCTGCATCTTGCCAGAGAGGGCACCTTCATCAAGTTCACACAAAGATATCGCATATGTTAGAAAAAGCCTTGGTGTCAGGCTTCATGATGGCACTGGCCACATGGCCACAGAAGCACAAAAATAAAAGGATCAGATGAGAGCTTGATAATTTGGGCTTGAGGACACAAATCCCTATGCAGCACGTGAAAAGCACTATGAGCTACAAGTTCTGGAAATGTGCTGCCCAAACCAGGGCTTAAGAACTCTTTCGTGAACCTTGCACCACTATCTGTTTATTTCCTTTTTTTTTTTTTTTTAGAATTATAGAAAGCTTTTACAAGAGTTCCAGTTTGTCCTGTGGTTAGAGGAACCGTGAGAAAGGTTTTGTTTGGTGTTTGGATGATATTATTACAGAGTCATCTGTCCCCAGGGTCCAGAATGGTGGTAATGGAAGAAATTAGAACAGTCTACCTTCACACCCACTTCCCACTCAGGGGGCCTTTCAGAGTTCAACCTATTTGGAAATCCTTTGGTTTGATTTTCTTTTTAATTAAAAGAAGTTAATAGAATTCCTTTATGTCTTTTCTAGAGGGGATGCTGAGGACTTTCCAGTCAACCCAATCTTTAAGACTCTTCAGGAAGCAAAAAGGAAATTTACCATAAAGAGAGTGATAGAATACTAATTTCTGCTTTTTAATGAGGATCTTTAAGGAATTCCGTAACATAGTAAACTCTCATTTCAGCCTCTCAAAAGAAAAATTGGGAGCTCACTTTAACAACAAAGTGATAAATTTGTGTTCTCTATATTTTCTGAGCAGGAAGCAATCTGTTTGGGTGCTTTTTCCTCATAGAATGGTGAAAAAAATTGCCCTTTCTAGCACTGCTGAGGCTTCCAGCAAGTCCTGAAATCTTCACACAGTTGGCAAGTGAGTTAACAGAGTCAACTGTTGATCCCTTCAGCTCTTAGAGTGAGAACTTGCCTTTTCTCTTCTTTTTAAAAAATTTTTAAATTATTTTTTTAATTGTTTGGGATTCATTGAGGGTACAAAGAATTAGGTTACACCGATTGCAATTGTTAGATAAAGTTCTTCTTATAATTGTGTCCTGCCCCCAAGAGGTGTGCAATACACCTGACCCCAAAGCCCCTCCCTCTCCCCTCTCTCCACTTGCTCATTCCCCCTTGTATTAGTTCATCTGCTACATTCATATTAGAATAGAGTACACTGAATTCTTGCTTCTCTATTATTGTGATGCTTTACTAAGAATGTGTTTCAACTCCATCCAGGTTAATACAAAAGAGGTAAAGTCTACATCTGTTTTAGTGGCTTAATAGTATTCCATGGTATACATATACCACAGCTTGTTAATCCATTCCTGGACTGGTGGGCATTTAGGCTGTTTCCACATTTTGGTGATTGTAAATTGAGCTGTGATAAACAGTCTAGTGCAAATGTCCTTATGATAAAAGGATTTTTTTCCTTTTGGGTAGATGCCTAGTAATGGGATTGCAGGATCAAATGGGAGGTCTAATTTGAGTTCTTTGAGGATTCTCCATGCTTCCTTCCAAAAAGGTTGTATTAGTTTGCAGTTTCACAAGTAGTATAAAGTAAAAGAGGATAGCTCTGGGTTATTACATAAGATGGCACCCAAGAACATTCAGGAACTGCAGAGATGCAGCTAAATTGCCAGTCTTGTCAAAAACACCTTCTATGGCCAATGTATAAATTCTTGGGAGTCAGTAAGAACTGCTTTTCACTCTCAGTGCATTTCTATAAAACTAGAGAAAGAACAATGCCTTTCCCAGTACTGGACAGATGCTTAATGTGCACTGTGGCCTGGGGAAGTCCTAAAGCTTCCTTGGTACCATTGCTTTCCATTTATTTTTTATTTAATTTTTTTTTAATTAAAAAAGTTATCATGGGAAAATACATATAACATAAAATTGATCACATTAATTATTCTTAAGCATATAGTTCAGTGACATTGAATACATTCACTTTGTTGTGAAACCAATCTCCAGAAGTCCTTTCATCTTGCATGACTGAACCTCTGTGCCCATTAAACAACTCCTCATTTCTCCATTTCCCCTGGCCTCTGGAAACAACCATTCTACTTTCTGGTTCTATAACTTTGATGACTCTAGGTATCTCATAAAGGTGCAATCACACAGTACTTTTCCTTTTGTGACTAGCATACTTCCCTTAGCACAATGTCCTCAAGATTCATACACATTTACACATTTTAGCATAGGTCAAAATTTTCTTCTTTTTAATGGGAAAAGATATTTCATGTTATGAATTGGACAAAAGACTGATAACAGAATCTACAGAGAACTCAATAAGAGCAATAAAACAAGAAGAGCAAACAATCCCATTTATAAGTGGGCAAGAGACTTGAACAGAACTTTCTCTAAAGAAGATAGATGAATGGCCAAGAAACATATGAAAAATGCTTGTTGTCCCTAATCACTGTAGAAAGGCAAATCAAAACCACTTTGAGATATCACCTAACCCCAGTGAAAATAACCCACATCACTAAGTCCCATAGCTCAAGATGCTGGCCTGGATGTGAAAAGAAGGGAACACTTTTACACTGTTGGTGGGACTGCAAACTAATATAGCCTCTTTGGAAAAAAGCCTCTATGGAGAATCCTCAAAAAGCTAAAAAGTAGACCTTCTCTTTAATCTCACAATCCCATTACTAGGTCCCTACCCAGAAGGAAAAAGTTAATATATCATAAGGACGTTTGCTCTAGAATGCTTATTGCAGCTCAGCTCAATTTACTATCACCAAGAAGTGAAAATAATCTAAATGCCCATCAACCCATGAATGGATTAATAAACTGTGATATATGTACACCATGGAATACTGTTCAGCCACTAAAAAAGATGGTGACTTAACATCTTTTGTATTAACCTGGGTAGAGTTGAAACACATTCTTCTCAGTAAAGTATCACAAGAATAGAGAAGCAAATATCCAATGTATTTAATTCTAATATGAAGCCAGTAGACAAACTAATACATGCTCACATAAGAGAAAAACTCAATTCAATTCAAGTTGGGGGAGGGGGAGGAGAGAGGGGGAGAAGCATCGGGAGGATGGAAGGGGAGAGAGGGGGATTGGTGTGCTATCACCAATGGACACAGTGGAAGAGTATATGGCACACATCCTGGTTGTGGGACACAACTACAACAGGAACTTTACCTAACAAATGCAAACATTTTACCCGAATCATTTGTATCCTCATATTACTCTGACATAAAAAAATTTTCTTCCTTTTAAAGGCTGAAATGTGTACAGACAATGTGAGTCTGACCTTGTATGTGTACAGCACATTGTGTTTATTCATTCATCCATGATGAACATTTGGGTTGCTTCCACATTTTGGTTATTGTGAATAATATTGTTATGAATATGAATGTACAAATATCTTTTTATAATTCTGCTTTTAATCCTTTTTGTTATATATTCAGAAGTGGAATTGTTGAATAAGGGTTTTTAAAGTTTTTAATCTAATTTGGATTTTTTTTTTGAGACAGAGTCTCTGTCACCATAGCTAGAGTACTATGGCATCAGCCTAGCTCACAGTAACCTCAAACTCTTGGGCCGAAGCGATCCTCCTGCCTCAGCCTGCCTAGTAGCTGTGACTACAGGCACCCCCCGCCATACCTAGTTGATGGTCTCATTATTGCTCAGACGTCTCTAATTCCTAAATTTAAGGGGGTTGCTCCCACCTCAGCCTCCCAGAGTGCTAAGATTACAGGCAAGAGCCACCACACCTGGTCTATTTTTTCATTTTTAGTTTTTTTTAGAACCACCCTACTGTTTTCCACAGAACCTACACAACACCACTTTCCATTTATATCTGTGCATCTTCTTACTTCCTTTTAGGAATTTTCACTAATGAAGATGAAAATGAGCAACTTGGTCATTTACAACAGCCTTTCCCTTTCCTCCCATTCTCAAAACCAGGACACCTTGGCAGAAAAGATTACTCTGATTAGCCTCAATGACAGTTTTGTTTCTTAAACTTGGAAAAAGATATTCAAGTTCTCATGATGGTATAGGTCAATCCTTGTTTTCTTTTCTTGGGGGTATTTTGACCATGACTAATGAGTGGCTATAAAGTCACTGAAGTCTTGGTGACTGTATATGGCTTTGCACTTCAAATGGTTGATTTGATTTCAGGATCACAAAAGACTTCTCTCTGAAGTAACTACGATGGTTTTTATTTCATGATAGTGAAGGAAGCGAGGAGCAGAGCATTAAAATTATTTGCCCAGGGAGATCCTGGGATGCAATGGCTTAGCCAAGAAGGAAAGCCAGGAACCTGTGGTCTCCTGTCTTAATTCTCTACCTACACTTGCTCTAAGAAGCACAGTGGATCCAGAGAAGGCCATGAGTTCCAGAAGCTTCCCTTGGAGGGATTGACAGATTAGCCAGCTCCAGCTCAACAGAGCCAGCAGCATCTGACATCAGGCTTAACCTATCAAGGATAGTAGAGTCTGACCTTAGACAGTGGGGGAAAAAATCTCAAGGGATGTTATTTTCTAGTGAGAAGAATAAGGAAGAAGTAACTCTCTGGAGGCTATCATAAACAGAAGAAAGCAAGCTAACTTCAGTTCAGTTCAGCAAAAGGATGCTCCTTAAATCCTGCTTCCTCAGTTAAAATACATGTGTGAGGGTTTAAAGAATAACACCAACCAATGAAAAGTTACAGGCACATCTTGGGTTATAGAAGCATTCCAGTCTAGGAGGAATAAACATAGGTGATATGAATCAGCAAGACAGCCAAACATCTCCAGGGCCCAGTGAGCACAGACCCTGGTTCTAATAAAAGACTTTTCATCCTGTTGTTGGAGGAGGGTATACACAATTCCCTAAGGGATTCCGTAAGATTCCTTTGAGTTGGCTACAACATCCCTATATTCCAGTGTTTTGCATTTTCTAGATTATGTAACAAGGAACAAAACATGCACCCAACTATGTTAACATTTGCTTATTTTCTGTGATATGATGGTAATTTACAGTGATGCAGCCGAGCAAACACTCCTTTCTCACTGAAACACCACATAAACAGAGCTGTTAATCTTCCAAATGAACAATTGTGCTTTCTATTGCATGTCTCTAGAAAAAGTTCAACCCAGTTGTGGTCATGTAGGCTCAGTAAAAGTCACAAACCATTAGACATTGTCCTTTCAGTGGCCACAAAGAAGTCAGAGATTGAGGAAAACAGATGGGATCTTCCAGATTTTTCCTTTTGTGTATTCTCTGCACATGCAAACAAGAGAATGTTTTAAGTGGCTAATTTCTGTAAGGGAACTGGAGCTACATAAGTCTATTTCTGGTACATAAATCACCCATCAAAGATAGACTTCAGTAGAACATCTTATTTATAAAGAAATTTTAGGAAAAGTTTCATTGATCATGAGAAAAGCCTGAACATAGCCAATCCTAGATTTCTGGAGACAGTGGCCGGGGGCCTCTTGTGCTGGAGTGACTCAGAGGGTGTGGAGGGGCAGGAGTTAGCTCTATCAGCTGGAGCTAAAAATAGTCTAAGACAGGCAGTGGTGCCATCTCCTCCTCGTGACTCATCTCCAAGGCCAGGTTGGTAATTCTGTCCCTTCTCCCAGGCACATCCTTCCAAGCTACAGATTTTTTTTGTGATTTCAATGTACTTCAAGGCTGTCTGAGGATTATTTTAGCCTTTATTTTAAGTTAATAAAAATGCTGTGGTTGGGAGGTAGAGAAAGAAGAGAGGGAAGGTGTGTATAGTTTGTTTCAGGGTTTAAACACTCTGCCTTTGAGTCATGTGCTATCGTGGGTTGTCTGATACATGATACATCCCAGAAAACTATCCAAAGGGGTTCAAATCCCACTCTCTGTGAAAATTTTGCACAGACAGTTACCTGATTGACCATAAAGTAGTAAATCTGGAGTAGTAAATTGGTTAAATTAGAATGCTTCATTCTACAAGAACCTTTAGCATAATGCATAGCCGTATGAATTATGGCAGGCTTGTCGTATGTCCAGAATTTGTCACAATCCTTACAATGCATTATTAATTGCTTCCCAGCTTAGGATAAACCAGGCTTTCTATATTTATTATTATTAATTTTAGCAAATCCAGAAAAGCAAAGGAAAAGACATTCAGTGAAACATACAGGATGAGACACAGGATTAAAATGCCCATGAACACAGCTAAATTTAGCCCAAACAACTGCTGATATGTCACTGAATGCATCTAAACCTATTCCTGTTTCTTCTTTGAAAGAAGTTCCCCATCTCTGTGGTGACTGCATTTGATGAATGCTCATGAAGCTCAAAGAGAAATACATCTGTTTTCTTCAAATTATTTATACTCCCCCTAGCCCTCAAAGCATTTTTACATCTCTGGCTTCACAAAATCCCTGGAACTCTAAGTAGGACACAACTCAGTCCTGACTCAGGCTGGCAGGCAGGTTGGCTGTGGGTGCTATCCCATGTGCTCTTCACAGAACATGTGTAACGCAAGAATTAGACTCTGCCCCAGGTGAGGAAGACAGACACTGGCTCACGGGATCCCCAAACCAATGATTCTCACCTCATGTTTAAAAGCCATGCCTCTCTGTATTCCTATTTTCTCTTCTCACTGACTCTGTTGTCCTTACTGGCCCTATCCATCCAATGAAGGCCAGAATAACTTTTATTGAACCAGCTAAAACCACTTTCCAAGAAGAAAATTACGTGGAAGATAGCTCCAACAACTTGGGTGCTTTTATTCTCCCTTGATTTCATTAGGGCATGGAGAAGGGGACCTGAGTTGTCCCCAAAAGGGAATCAAAATAACTAACTTAACAGGGAAGACAGCCTGGCTGGGGTCAACAGGCTCCTTATATTTTGGTTCCTAAGTGCTCTATATTTCTTGGTGTTTGGTGCCAATTAGTCCATCATGGTGTGTATCTCATGGGGAGAACATACTCGTAAATCTGACTGAAAACCAGAATGTGGCATGACCATTTGACTATGGGACAAATCGATTTGATTTATGAGGTATTATGAACCAGCAAGCTGTATTGTACCTTCTTCTCTGCTGCTTGGCTTAACTGTGCTGGCAATGAAGTCGGCCACTCAGCCTTACAATTGCAGGATTCATGGTTTGCCTCTAGCAGTGAGATAGGTCAGGGAGGACAGGGTGAAGAGCCAGAGGAAGAGCAGCTCTTTACTGCTTATTTGAATATTAAATTATTTTTCATGAAAACAGCTCAATTCAGCAATCTGTGGCTCAGGTCACATTTTTCTGTTAATGTGACTGGGAGCCCTGCCTCCTCAGAACTCTGAGAAAGCCCATGCTGGTATAAATATTCTGGGAATTCTTGTGAATTGAAGGCAGGCTGCCATTTTCAAGTGGGACACCATGATAAAGGCCTCAAAATTCAGCTACTTTAAGGGAATTTGGTCCAGAGAGCACATCAAGTAAATTATGATTCCTCTGAGAATACATCCATACACATATTTCTCACATTCCAAATGGCATTAGGGTGGCAGCTGGTGATTTCTTTTGCTGGGGCTTAAAAGCAGAAAATCTACTTTGCTTCTGTTGGTATAGTGAGTGTGGGCTAACCCAATATGAGGGAGAACTTATCCTCCAACACAGGTGCAAATTGGCCAATTATCAGAGTGGCCCACCCAGGAACACTGCTTTCAATGGTGGATGCTTCTGCTGTCTCCTCAGAGGGCCCAATCCCAGAGCATGCTCTGCTCAGAACTCCTGGTCCTGAGGAAAAAATAAACCAAGGGCTAAAGAGGGAATTGGGGGCAAAACTCCCTGGGGCCAGCAAATGTGTCCCTCTCCAGGGAGGGTATGTCAGAGCAAATCTCTAAATTTAAATGGCTTAAGTAAACTAAGTCTGTCCAAATGCAGGGCAAGGAGGCCATGAGGCTTTGAAGCAGCACTGTTAATGGTGTCTATTTGAACAGGCTCAAAAGGTGAGGCCAAGCTTAAAGAAAAGAGCTGACAGAAACTATTCTAGAGTATAAGCTCCATGACAACAGAGGCTACCTCTGTCTTATTTACAAACTCCCTGGGCTAGAGACCAGACCAGCTGCATGTTAGGAGCTTAATGATAATCTGTGGAATGAATGAGCTAATTGAGGCTCCCCAGCTGACAAAGTGAGAACACTTATGGGTATAAAAATTGTCGTACCTATTGCAAAGGTAAGTTGTTAGCAGGTGGGATGATGTCTTTTAAAGCATGTAGAAGCCTTAGAATGGTGTCTGGCACATAATGACTTTCCCTAGCATGTCTACTAATGGAATAATAGTCTATATTCAATCTTTCCCACTATTAGTGAGGAGGCTTCCACTTTGGACCAAGCCTCCATTGATTCCAGGCCACAGACAGGTAGAGATAGGGTTGACAGGGACCAAAAAACACCTTCAGGCCTGGCCAAAGTCCCAACTTGGGTCTTCTTCCTCATTTCTCTGCGAAGCAGTTTAGAGTTGAGGCTTTGGAGTCTGAGTGTCAGGTTCAAATCTTAGCTCTTATGTTTTTGTTTTTGTTTTTTTTTAATGACCCCAGACAAGTCACAAAATTCTCTGAGTTTCAAATCCCTCATGTATAAGATGCAGATAATAATAGTCTTTACTGAAGGATTGTGAGGACTAAATGAGAAAAACCAAATTTAGGGCACAGGGACTGGCCTACAGGTAGCACTCAATAGTGGTGTGTGTTGCTTTAATGTTGTATACACTGAAGGCCCTGGCTTCAGCACAAGGCAATATATCAGTGCAAGAGAATTGCACTTGTACTCCATGAATATACGTGTATAAAAAAATAAATGGGAAAAACATAGTGGTAGCTATAGCTAGTAATCAGCCATACTCTGATCTAGTATCTTTTCTCATGCTTAGGATCCTGACACAGTGTCTTACAGACTGAGTATTTAATAATTGTACATCCTAACTCTTCCTCCCTTTCTTTACCCCTTCTCCTGGACAGAGGAGGGGAGGGCTAACAGTTAGTTGAAGGACTAAGCTTCATTTCAAACTGCAGCTCCAGTGGGCTCAAGGCAGCTCCAAGTATGTCTCATCTCCTTCCTGGGACCAGTGGCTAGGTGAGCCATGCTCTTCTCAAGGCAGTATCTGAAATACAGAATGTTAAGTCCAGCTGTGCAGGCACATTTGAAGGCCTTGCTTGAGATATATTTGTTAACATCCCAGGGGCAAAACATGTCACAAGGTCAAGTCTAAAGTCAAAGTGAAGAGAAATACACTTGGTGTGATTAATAGTGAAACCACATGGCAAAAGGCATAACTATAGGGACGGGTGAGCAAAGGAAATCAGAAAGGTATCCCGGATGACACCTTAAGATATTAAATTCTATTCCTGGAGTGCCACATGCTTCTACACCAACACTTGCCCCACCAGCCTTTAGAAATCTGTTTTCTGGGCTTCTCCACCAAACTTGGAGTTTTTCAAAAGCAAAAATGGCATCTTATTTCTTTCTCTACCCCTAGCACCTAGGACAATGACTGGCACATATAGGTAGCTCATGAATGAATGCTTATTTTCACTGATAAATGCATGTCTGCTCTCATGAATGAATGGGTGTTTGTTCTCATGAATGAATAGATGTTCATCCTTGGTTTATCATTCTTCATCAATCTCCGGGCAATTAAAGTTTGGGGTGACCAGGGCCTTAGACGTCTATGATGAGGCCACCCAGTGCCATTAGGAACCTACGCCCTAGATAGCACTATCTTCCATAAATGGCTCTAGACCTACCTCTTCATTGGCTGACTTCATTCTTACTCCAAAACTCCAGCTCACCTTCCTGCTTTCATTATAACTCTGAGGAGTGAGTCTCTGTTTGTTTTATGAGACAGAGTCTCACTTTTTCACCCTGGGTAGAGTGCTATTGCATCACAGCTCACAGCAACTTCAAACTCTTGGGCTCAAGCAATTCTCTTGCTTCAGCCTCCCAAGTAGCTGGGACTTTAGGTACCCACCACAACACCTGGCTATTTTTTTAGAGACGAGGGTTGAGGCTGGTCTTGAACTCATGAGCTCAGGCAATCTACCTGCCTCAGCCTCCCAATTGCTAGAATTACAGGCATGAGTCCCCAGGCCCAGCCTGGGTCTCTGTTTTGTTTCACTCTCAAAGAAGGGAAATATTTCTTCTCAGATAATCATAGTTTTAGCCAAGCTTCGCCACAACTCTCCTTAGGTCTTCATAAGTCATCCTTATTACTCCACCATCGAACTCTCATCTATCAGAAAACTCCAAGGAAGTTTATAGGGACAGGTCCAGAGAGCATTTTTGTGATGATGAACAAATATCTGAAACCCACATATCTTTCAGCTCTGTCTCTCTCCAAAGTGAGTTTCCAATAAAAACCGCTAACTCCTCACACATAATCCATCTTATCTCTTTGTCTTTATCCTTAATTCCAGTATCCCAGGAAGCCATGAGGCCCTCATGCAACTAAAACTGAAGCTTAAAAGTTCAGATTTCTAAACAGATTAGGCTTTTGGCATGATTACATTTGCTTTGTGCTGCAAACAGATCCACCAAGGAAGTGGAAAGCTTTATTATAAAAAACGTTTAAAGGGCTTAGTTTACTTTTCCTTCTTCATTAGATTTCATGACAGTGGACAGTTCTGTGTTCTGCCATAGATTATTGACTTTTCCAAATATACTTTTTACAGTAAATTAAGAAATGTTTTACTCAAATAGGTCACTTTCTGAAGTTCCAATGGAAGTATTTTTGCCCAAAGGGGAACAAGTATTATCAAAGTTGTCTTCATGAATTGTACTTGAGGTCAAATTAAAAACAGCCTCCAGAGCTCAATTACAGAGTTATAGAAAACATAGGCCTTGAAAGAAAAATAGCTCTCTTAATTCCTGGAAAAAAAGTCAAACTTGAATTTGTAAAGGCTCGGCCACAGTGAGAGCTGTAAAAGGAATATTTCCTCTTCTTTCTTTTATTCCAGGGCTGTATTCAACCAAAAAATAGATGAATATTGCATCAAAACTGTCCATAACACCTTTGATGTGCTCAGATAAGTGTTGTGGGAAAATTAAAGAGTCAGAAGACACAATGACTGCTCTCTAGAATCCACAAACCACACATGGAAAGCAAACAAAAGAATACTAGAATGTATATAGTATGTTCTAGTCCAGAGCTTTTAAACTTTGATATGCGTACAAATCACCTCTGATTCAGGACTTCTGGAATGGGGCCCAAGATTCTGCATTTCTAAAAAACTCCTAGTTAATACTAATGCAACTAGTCTGTGACCTACACTTTTTTGAGTAGCAAAGTTCTAGTTGCATAAGATACTGGAATCTTACCTAGGAACATAAAGGTGAAGGAGACCATGAAGATGAAAATGTCAAGGAATGTACAGATCTGGAATGGCATGCATGTAGCAGAACCAAAGTCTCACAAAGGATTCTCACTGACAAAGTCCCCACAAAGATCCCAAAAGAATCCTGAAGTGAAATACAAACATGGTGCCCCTTAACTCACTAAATTGGTAAAATGTAAATTGATTCTGCTACCCACCTAAAGAAATAGAATCCTAATATATACATATCATATTGAGTATGATATTTTAATATCTTGCTAATCTATTTCCATTGAATATTTCATGGCACAAACATGGAGGTGCAGCAACCACAGGCTTTACTACCCACCTAAGAGTAGTCACATGCAAACGAACTTCCTATCTCAAATAATGTTTGGTGAGCATTGTCTACCAAAAATAGTTTAATAAGCTGTATTTTAAGCTTCATAATATGCTTCTAAAAAAGTTGTGTGACTTGGGAAGTTATTTTTTAAAAAATGAGAGTGAAAGAAAGAATAAAAACAACCTAAAGAAAGAAAGGATTTTAGTTGGCTTTTAAGGACATTGACTCTGTTCCTTTGGAAAGGAACTAGAAAGTGAATTTGTTTCTTTTATTATTTTTATTCATAAAAATCTAGCTTTTCCCTCTACTGCACATACTAAAAATTTGAGTAAATATTGAAAGAATATAAATGTACAAAAAGCATGAAGTGATTAGCCTATTGCCCCCACCAACTCACTCTAAAGGAGAGGGCTTAGATTGGTTGGAAGTACTTTAGGCAGGAAGAGAGTTAAGGCAATGGCACTAGTAGTGTTTGCTTAGAGCTGGAAAGGGATTGTGGAAAATACGGTTGCCAAGGCAGGTTGTGGCCAGATGGTAGAGAACCAGCTAAATGCCTAGCTATGAGTCTGGATGCTCTTCTTAGGTAAGCACATTTTTGACCCACAGATGAAATAAAACAGAAAAAGGTCATATTGAAATAATTGGTAATTGACACTTGATGATGCTTGCTATGGGCAATCCACTCACTGGACAGCCCCTAAAGGAATTCTAAGCGTAGTTCAATGGGAAGGGGTGTCCAAGTTTAAGGTAAATGCAATAGCAGACAGCTGAAAAGAGAGACAGGCCCCAGTACCTTGGGACCAGACCTAAGCCAGAGACTTCTCAGAGAGCCCAAAAGACTTAACGAGTAACTGGTCCTCAGAGGGGCAAAATGCCTAGCAGGTTCCTGAGAGACTGGGGGTGGCGTCCATATTTTTCTCATTAACTTATTCATGACATGAAGTACTATGTCTTGCTGAGAATGGTGGAAAATATTTCACTAAAGTCTTAAGTTGGAAAAAAAAATTAAAAGTTTTTTTTTTCTCTTTATGACCTCAAGCCAAAGAAAAAGTTTGTCACTCTGAATGTTTATGAGAGGGGTAAGCCAGAAGAGCAGACAGAGCCAAATCCCTCTGACTCATTACTGAGCTGTAGGAGCAATGTGCTCAATTAGTAGGCAATATAATTTACCCAGCCCCCAGGGTGGGGGCAGGGGGAGGTGGCAAAGAGGTGGAGAGTGGGGGTGTGTGTGAAAATTAGAATTTTCAAAGTTATAAATTTACTCAAGAGAGCAAGATATCAAGTGACCCCTCTGAGTAAAGCCAGATCTACATGGCCGCCAGTCACTTCTCAGCTCCAATAGGTCACTTGTTTGACCCTGTTGTCTATACAGCTAAAATGAGTAATGTATTAGCAATGTAAGAAGCCTCAGATCATAAAACCCAATGGGAATAAATCAGCCAAGATTGTCAGGATGTGGAATAAGTGAAGATTTAGAGCTGGGACTCCACCAGGCTGGGCACTGCTCTTCCTGTTCTGCAGATGCCGGGATTTTCTTCCCGTGGTCAGGGTAGCTGTAGCTGTGCTGAATATAAACACCAGCCTAGGATTAAATTTTCTTCTGTTACTGTTGAAGGAGGGATGTTAGTGGTTAATAGTATCCCTACAGGTATCGAAATGATCTTGTTTGTTGTGATTTTTACTATACCTTTACTCTCTGTTTCACTCTTATATACTCATTCATTATTATTTTTATTTATTTGTTCAGCTAAAATTTTTTTTTCTATTTTATTTTCATTCTTTCAGAGACGAAGTCTCATTCTGTTGCCCAAGCTGTAGTACAGTGATGTCCTAGCTCACTGCAACTTCAGACTCCTGGATTCAAGTGATGCTCTTGCCTTAGCCTCCCAAGTTGCAGGGAATACAGGCATATGGCACCATGCCTAGCTAATTTTTCTAGTTTATGTAGAGATGGGTTCTTTCTCTGTTGCCCAGGCTGATCGTAAACTCCTGGCCTCAAAAAAGTGCTGGGATTATAGGCATGAGCCACCGTGCTCAGCTCTGCTAAGATTATTTACACTTCTTTTGTATTCCAAGTGTTAAGCAAGGCATGGGGAAAGACAATGTTGGTCAAGCCCTTCAATGAGCTAGCTTTCAGTAGAGATGGTTCAGTCTGAACGTGTCTAGATTATTCCAGAATTGCCCACACAAGAGCTCACTCTAGACCACAGAGTGATCTAAGTCTTCCTTAGGGTAAACTGAATCTCTGTTCTGGCTTGGACTGTACAAAAAGTCCCTGAGGAGAAGATTTGGGGAAAATTAGTCTAGAACTTTCTTCTTCTTGTCATCTTGTATGAGTGATGGGATGTATGCCTCTTTACATGGATTCTCAGATTCAAACCTGCATCAACATATGTGAGGCTTCCCTTCCTCTTCTGACTAACGTTCTAACCAAGCCTGAGTATCATACGTCCCCAGTCCCAATCTCACGCTCATACTCAAAGCTGCCCTTGTCCTTTACTGGAAGCTCTGTCAGAAGTGAGCACTGGCTTCTCCATAGTGGACAACATAACTGCTTGATAATGAAACCAGACAAATCTCAGAGTAGCTGACTGATTTTCATACCTGAAAAATAAAAGTATACTTACTACAACATCCCTAAATTGGGATGGGTCTTCCAGGAAAATGCTCTAGTTCCATCTTAATGTGACAAAATAATGTTTGAGGTATTTATTTATGTCCTCCCTTTATCTGCATATTTTTTCCTTTATCATTTTCTTGCTTCCAGCTGAGAACCAGACTCTGGGCTTTCTCTCCTCAGAGAAAGCTGGCAGTAGGAGAGCTCAAGTTGATTATGTGGCATGCCACTGGGGCTACAGGAAGAGATGGGCTATCTTAAGGCAGTTACCCTGGAAGAGGGAGAATTAAGCCATTTTGTGGCTTCTGAGAATAGAGAAGACCTGCACTCTGGGGAGGGACAAAACAAACCTCAGAGGAAAAGGACTGTGAGATGCCTCTAGGGAAACATCCAGTGTATAGGGACTTCCATTCTAGGTCAGAGTTCTGTGCTTCCAGCATGCTTGCCCTGATGGGAATGCAGTGTGAGCTTGGAGAAAGGGGTTCTCTACAGTAACAAGTGTAGACAGTTAACATAACATCTTAAAGGGGGATGTGTGTCTAAGTGTATGTATGTGAGAGGGAGGAAGGGAGAGAGAGAGAGAGATTTAAAATATGGAAGGAATTTTATCCAACAATGATTTACAGAACACTCATAGCATTCCCTATAATGTGCTCAGTGAAGGTTTGTTGCAAACTTCAGAGAGAAATCTTTATAATTGCTGTAATGCTTCTGCACTGCTGGTGGGAGTGCAAGCTAATACATCCCTTTTGGAAAGAAGTATGGAGAATACTCAGGGATCTAAAAGTAGACTGGCCATTTGATCCTGCAATTCCTTTACCAGGTGTATATCCAAAAGACCAAAAATCATTTTATAACAAAGGTATTTCCACCAGATTGTGCACTGCAGTTCAATTCATAATAGCCAAGTCTTGGGAGAAGCCTAAGTGCCCATCGACCCATGAATAGATTAATAAATTGTGGCATATGTATACCATGGAATGTTATGCAGCCTTTAAAAAGATGGAAACTTTACCTCTTTTATGTTTACATGGATGGAGCTGGAATGCAGTATCTCAAGAATGGAAGAAAAAATATCCAATTCACTCAGTACTATTATTAAACCAATTTACAATCACTCACACTTTCATATGAAGAATAGATCACAGCTATGGCCCAAGAAGAAGGAGGGAGGAGGGGGCATGGAGGGGAAGGAGGAGGTCAGATTGAGGGAGGGTGAATGGTGGGATCACACCTATGGTGCATAATGCGAGGGTACATGTTGGATTTATTAATATAGAGTATAAATGTCTTAGCACAATAATTAAGTAAATGAGATGAAGTATATATTAACCAGTATGATGTAAGTGTTCCTAATTCTATATGAAATCAGCACATTGCACCCCATAAATGCATTAATGTATACATGAAAAAAAAGTAAATGAATAAAAAAAAGAAAAAAAAGAATTGCCATAATGTTTCTAATTTTATTAAATAGATTTTGATGATATTTACTATGCTTGCTGAATTAGAATATTCCCAGAGAGCTCTCATGACACACAGTAGGCACATTTTTCTGAAAGAATAAAGGGAGCTTTACAATAAACATAACAGGGACAGAAAGCAGATGGGTGTTTGTCAAGGGCTAGGGGGAGGGTAGAGTGGGAGTGATGGTTTAATAAACAGACAATTTCCTTTTGGGGTGATGGAAATGTTCTGAAATTAGACAGTGGTGATAATTGTGCAATGTTAATATGCTAAAAATACATGGAATTGTGATAAGGTTACACAAATTTTATCTCAAAATTTTTACCAGAAAAAAATTTAATAAATATAATGGGATGACCAAGACATCCTTGCTTGTTGACTTACTGCCTGTGCATTGTGAAGGATTGCAGTTTGAATACTTGGTTAGGTGGATATATGAGTTATATTATCTTAACTAGCGAAATCTGTGTAAAACTTTCTAATGAGATGGGCAATAATCATGAAAATCACTTGTGCCATACAGTGACTATCTTGTGGGAAAGCACTTTTAAAAGTACCGAAATACAAAGATGACTTTTGCATTTTTCTTGTCATTAAATAAGGATTGCAAATTTGCTGACCTCTTCTGAGATGACAATTGATGCTATTTTTTGCAGTTATTAGAAATGTTTTATAAAAGTATATAGTCTATACCTTTGAAATAAAAAGTTGATACCTTTTAAATGAGAAATAAACCACTTTTTGAAAGATGTCTATGCTATGAAGAGAGCATAGGTGTTTGGAAGTTTCCTTCATTGTGTTATTTTTGTTGTAGAAAACAATGTTTATAAAACTTTCAGATCTGCACATTTATACATAAAAAACATAAACATGAAATTTTCAACCCTGTTGAGGTATCTTCCAAATAAAATTATCTTTAAAGTGCTGCATCTTTCTATGTGTTTTATTAAAACAGTTTGATGTTAAAACACAGAAATTAGCCAAATTTCAATGAAGATCTTTGAATAATTGGTGTGATGGTTAATTTTATGTGTCAACTTGACTGGGCCACATGGTGCCCATATTAAGCATTATTTCTGCGTATGTCCAAGTGTACTTCTGGATGAGATTAGCATTTGAATTGGTGGACTCAGGAGAGTAGATTGCCTTCCCAAATGTGCATGGGCATCAGCCAATTCTTTGAGAGCCTTAAATAGAAAGAAAAGGGAGGGAGGATTCAACCCCTTCCTATCTATCTGGTTGAGCTAGGACATTGGTACTCCTGTTTTGGGACCATCAGCTCCCCTGCTTACACTGTGATTACTTTCTTAGGTCCCTAGCTTGCAGACAGCAGATCATGGAACTTCTCAGTTTCCATAATCACAAGCATCAATTTCTTGTTTTATATATATATATAAATATGAATATATATGTATAATATATATAAATATGAATATATATATGTATATATATATATATTCATCCTGTTTCCTTGGAGAATTCTGACTAATGCAGTTGATATATGGCTCAAAAACAAGATTATTATGATTACTCAGTGCAGCCATAATCTACTTCTTTCTTTTGAATCTATTATTTATTAAAGCCTTGGCCAGTCATATCAAGCTATTAAAACCAAGTTTTATCAAAATAAACTGAAACTGAAACCAGATTTTCAGAACACACTTTCCCATAGTGTTAAACTATCACTTTCCAAAAATACAAAGTGTATTCAGTCACGTTGCTCTCACTTAAAAAATAAAAAAGTAAGACCAAAAAAGGATTTTATTCCTTTAGTTAATAAAAATAGAAATTTATTTTCACCAAGTGGGATTTATTCTAGGCATACAATACTCAAAAATCAATTAATGTAATTCATTATATCCACAAGCCAAATTAGAAGAAAAAATCATATGATCATATCCATAGACATAGAAAATGCATTTGACAAAAACCCATTTGGGATTAAAAATTCTCAGCAAACTAGGAATAAGGGAAACTTCCTCAATTTGACAAAGAATATGTACCAAAAACCCTGACAGCAAATACCATACTTAATGGTGAGAAACTGGAAGTTTTTGTACTAACATGAGGGATAAGGCAAGGATGTCCCCCTTCATCACTCCTTTTCAATATCACATTGGAAGTTCTAGCTAATGCAATAAGACAAGAAAACAAGTAAAAGATATATAGATGTAGAAGAAAGAAGTAAAACTGTTTTTGTTTGCAGATGATGTATTTGTCTATGTAGACAAAATGAAATAATTGGCAAAACTACTAACATTAATAAATTATTTTAGCAGGGTTTTCAGGATATAAGGTTAAAGACAATCTCTTCCCAATATAGCAGTTAACTAGTAGAATGGAGAATTAAAAATATAATATCATTTACATTAGCACCTCAAAAAATAAAATATTTGGGTATAGGCCTAATAAAATGTGTACAGGATTTATATAAGGAAAAACTACAAAACTCTGATGAAAGAAATCAAAGACAAACTTTAAAAATGGAAAGAGATTCCATGTTCATGTGTAGAAAGACTCAACATTATCAAGATGTCAGTTCTTCTCAACTTGATTTATAGATTCAACACACATCCCAGCACATTATTTTGTGGATATTGACAAAATGATCCTACAGTTTACATGGAGAGGAATAGCTAATAAAATATTGAAAAAGAAGAACAAAGTCAGAGGACTGACTTCAAGACTTACTATAAAGTCATAGTAATCGAGACAGGTAGGATTCTCGAAAGAACAGACAAACAGATCAATGGGACAGAATAGAGAACTCAGAAATACACCCACACAAACCCAGTCAATTGATATTTGACAAAGGAGCAGAGGGGAAAAATAAAAGTAATCTTTTCAACAAATGGTGCTGGAAGAACTGTACGTACATGTGCAAGAAAAATAACTCTAGACACAGACCTTACACCCTTCACAAACATTAATTCAAAATCAATAATACACCAAAATGTAAAATGCAAAACTATAAAACTCCCAGAAGATAACTTAGGAGAAAATGTAAATGACTTTGGAATTGTTGATGACTTTTTAGATACAACACCAAACGCATGATCTATGAAGGAAATAATTGACAAGATGGACTTCTTCACAATTAAAAAGAGAATGAGAAGACAAACCACATGCTAGAAGAAAATATTTGCAAAAGACATAAAGGACCATTATCTAAAATATACAACATACTCTTAAAGCTCAACAATAAGAAAATCAACAACCTGATTTTAAAATGGGCAAAAAGTCTGAATTACACCTCACCTCACCAAAGAAGATATACACATGGCAAATGAGCATACACACAGATGCTTAACACCATATGTCATTAGGGAATTAAAAATTAAACAATGAGATACCAATGCACACCTACTGGAATGGCAAAATGTCAAAATACTGATAACAGTGCCAAATACTAGAGAGGATCTGGAGCTAAAAAAATTCTCATTCCTTGCTGGTGGGAATGGAAAATGGTATAGGCATTTTGGAAGACAGTCTGGCAATTTCTCAGAAAACTTAAGAGATTCTTACCATATGATCCAGTAGTTGGGCTCCTTGTTATTTATTCAACTGAGTTGAAAACTTATATCCACATACATTATGTCTACACACAGGTGTTTATAACAGCTTTATTCATAAGGACAAAACTTGGAAGCAACCAAGATATTTCTCAGTGGGTGAATAAACTGTGGTATCTCAAGATAATGGAATATTATTTGTTGCTAAAAAGAAATGAGTTATCAAGCTATGTAAAGATGTGGAAGAATCTTAAATG
The DNA here is from genome assembly GCA_963574575.1 of Galagoides demidoff. Classification (NCBI taxonomy): domain Eukaryota; kingdom Metazoa; phylum Chordata; class Mammalia; order Primates; family Galagidae; genus Galagoides; species Galagoides demidoff. Next base: position 4,374 of record CAUYQV010150526.1, on the reverse strand, counting down.
CATTTTACTGAGTGAAAGAAGCCAATCTGAAAAGGATACATAGTGTATGAGTCCAACTCTATAACATTCTCAAAAAGGCAAAACTATGGAGAAAGTAAAATGATCAGTGGTTGTCAGGGGTTAGGATGGAAGGAGAGATGAATAGTTGAAGCACAGAGGATTTTTAGGGCAGTGAAACTGCTCTGTGTGGTACAGTAACCATGGATACATGCCATTATACATTTGCCAAGATCTACAGAATATACGCTACCAAGAGCAAACCCTAATGTAAACTATGGACTTTGGATGATAATAAGGTATCCATGTAGGTTCACTGATTGTTAACAAATGTAGCACTCTGGTGTAGGGTATCCAAAGTGGTTAGGCTGTCGGGGGTGGGGGGCAGGTGATATGTGGGAACTATATTTCCCACTCAATTTTTCTGTGACATTAAAACTGCTCTAAAAAATAAAGTCTATTTTTTAGAAACAGAATAACCACAGTCTAAGGATGTGCTTTCCCAATTCTTTTATGTACAGCCCACCAGTAAAATTTTTAGAGTATGCATCCTCAATAAATGCACATATATCTTTTATAAGTTGTGTAAGTATCGGATATAATTATACTACTCTATTATGTACACTATAACAAACTGAAAACAGAAATCTAAAAACTTTTATCGTTTACTTTACATCTATCTCACCCTTTCCGAATTTCTTAGTCTATGTTCTATAGTATGTACATGTAATGAAGTAATCATGATTATAACTTATTAACTAACAAATACACATTAGGAATGAGCTCAGGATTTTTTTTTTTTTTGACACAGAATCTCACTCTGTTGCCCAGCTTAGAGTGCCATGGCTGGCCATCAGCCTAGTTCACAGCAACCTCAAACTCCCAGGTTTAAGTGATCCTCTTGCTTCAGCCTCCCAAATAGCTGGGGCAACAGGCACCTACCACGAGACTCAGCTAATTTTTCTACTTGTAGTGGAGATGGGGTCTCCTTCTTGCTCAGGCTGGTCTCAAACTCCTGAGCTCAAACAATCCACCTGCCTCGGCCTCCCAGAGTGGTAGGAGTACAGACATGAGCCACAGTGCCTGGCCAAGCAAATTTTCATTAAGAGAAGTGCAAGTTCTACCAAGCACAGAACTGACATATGAACCTGGGTGTGGGGATTTCATCTCACAGGTGTTGCTACAGAGAAGAGTGAAGGAACAGAGAGGATGAGACAGAAAAGAAGGAAAAGCCAATGCGTTGTTGAACTGCTTACCTCCATGGGCATTGAGGCTTAGTCCTACTAGGAAAGGAACTCTGAAAAATTACCATATGTGCCTTATAAATGTTCTTTCAAAAGATGGGAACCTGGGTCATTTATCTGCTGACTCCCAACTCCCATTGGTGGAGGGTTAGCTCTGGAAGTGTTAACTGCACCCTGACATATGCACACCCAGATGGCCCTGTGTGAACCAAGCTCCTAAAAGCAGACAGAAATGGCTGACACTTGGAGTGGACCTCTGTCAATGTGTGTAGAAAAGGTCTGCCACAAGGGATATGGGGTGGAACACCAAAAGCATTTGCTACAAGGACTATGTTAAAACAAAAGTTTGGAGATCCCTAGTTTGTTGAATAATGGAGGTATGATCCTCCTCTACCCTTTAAAGCCAGCACATCCCTGCCAATGTCAATTATGACATTATCACACTAATTATCATACGCTGTCTACGCATATTTCTTTTCCACTGTCCTGTGTGTAGCTTCAGGATGCTTTGACATCAGACTGAACTGACATCCCAGATCATTTCAGGCTCTGGGATATCCCAATATACTTTATGTTATATTATATCCCTTTACTTACAGTCCATGTGACTCTAAACAAATCATTTTCTCTTTCTCAGTCTTGGTTTCACCATCCATCTACTAGGAATAATAATGCCTTCCTCAAAATTTAAAGTTAGGATTAACTTGTGTTCCCTAAATTTATTGAAATAAAATAGAAAAATAAAGTTAATATTAAAATGAGGTAGTCAGCTTGGCACCTGTGGCTCAAGTGCCTAAGGCACCAGCCACGTACACCTAAGGTGGTGGGTTTAAATCCAGCCCGGCCCGCCAAACAACAGTGACAGCTGCAACCAAAAAATAGCTGGGCGTAGTGGCGGGCACCTGTGGTCCCAGCTACTTTGGAGGCTCAAACAGGAGACTCACTTGAGCCCAGGAGTTGGAGGTTGCTTTGAGCTGTGATGCCACGGCACTCTACCCAGGGCAACAGCTTGAGGCTCTGTTTCAAAAAAAAAAAGAAAAATGAGGTAGTATTGTATAAAGTACCTAGCAAAAAGATACCAACTAATTAATAAGGTTTTTCTTTTTTCTTTCCTTTTTTTTTAAAAGGCTACATGGGAGAAAGAGGGGAGAAATGATAGGCTTTCCTTCCATGTAGAATATGGGCAGCCTATTTTATTTTTATTTATTTATTTATTTATTTATTTTTGTTGCAGTTTTTATGGCCAGGGCCGTGTTTGAAACTGCTACCTCCAGTATATGGGACTGGCGCCCTACTCCTTGCACCACAGGCGCCACCTCAGTTTTTCTTTTTTCTCATTCTTTGCCTCTCCTACACCTTGACACAGTAGATGCATAGGTTGGGTATTAAAGTGCAAATATTAAGGCAGAAAAACGGGTTCAGAGCCAAACTCTACTGATGATCAATTTCAGAACCTCAAGCAAGATCTCTCAATTCTTGTGAAACTTTTTTTGTAATGAATTAATCCATCTCTTCATCTAAGCATGTATATGATGCTAAACATAACAAATACAGTTATAGTACCTGTCATAGTACCTCATACTTATGTCATACATAAATTTCTTCTTCTTTTTTTTGTTTTTTGTTGCAGTTTTTGGCTGGGGCTGGGTTTGAACCCACCACCTCTGGCATATGTGGCTGGCGCCTTACTCCTTGAGGCACAGGTGCCACCCCCATACATAAATTTCTTGATTTTTGCCTTGTCTTTTGAGATTTAGGATCTCACAGTGCTTTGGTTTACCTTTTTTATTATGAAAAACTTTAAACAGATACAAAAGTAGAAGGGAATAGTTTGATGACTCCCTATTATGAGTCCCCAATTTTAAGTCTTACCAAGCTTCTTTAATCAATACCCTCACTCACTTCTCCCTTTACCATATTATTTTATAGCAAATCACAGACATAAGATCATCTTATCTGTGAATATTTCAGTATGCATCTCCAAATGATAGAACTCTTTAAACACAATATTATTATCATACTGTAACTATCTAATAATCTCTTCAGATCATCAAATACCCAGTGTTCAAGTTTCTATTTATCTCATAAATCTTTTTGACTACTCTTCTTTGAACTAATATCTAAACATTCAATACACTGTGATTGAATAATTTGTCCCTTAAATCTCTTTAATTTTGTAGGTGCTTCATCTACCCCATTTTTTTTCCTTTCAATTTGTAAAGACACAGGATTATTTGTCTTGTAGCTTCCTTAAATTCTGGATTTTGTTGATTGTATGTCATTTAACGTGTTCTCCATCTTCTTATTTCCTGTGAATCAAATCTGAGTTTGCTCTTTTTGACAGAACTACTATATAAGTGGTAGTGTTCTTCCACCAGGAAATACATAATATCTTGTTCCCTCTTTGTGATGTTACCAGCCACTGATAATCAATGCCTAGATTCATTGATTTCCTGTTGCAAGCTGATACTCTAGGTCAGTGGTTTTCAACCTGTGGGTTGCGACCCATAGGAACTGACTGTATTAGGCCGCAGCATTAGGAAGGTTGAGAACCACTGCTCTAGGTCATTAATAAAGATGGTAAATAAGGACTCATTGAAAGGTGACCTTCAATGACTCTGTTAGATGTCTCTTTCACAAATTGGATGGCCACGGAAGGGTGAGCATGAGCAGGACACTTCATTATCCCAACATCCCTTTATTCATGACTTTTCAACCTGCTTGAATCCACTGGGACACCCTCCAAGTCCAGATTCAAACCAAACTTAGCTTGTTGAATACAAAGATTCCCTTTAGCTCTGGAACAAACTTACCATTAAAGACTAAATATGTGACATGTTCCATACTCACTGGATGCACCATTTGTATGATTCACTAAAAGGGGATAGTTTGTTGTGATAACACAAAATGTCCTTTTTCCTCATTCAAGGGTTTTCTTTTTTTTTTTAATTGATTGGTAACTATGTACATTAATGCACCTCTGGGGTACAGGGTGGGGTTTTCACATGCAATCCAAAATACTTCCATCAAACTGATCAACACAGCCTTCATGTCATTTTCTCAGTTATTGTAATTATTCTTCTTAAGTATTATTATTATTATTATATATTTTTTAGAGACAGAGTCTCACTTT
>CAUYQV010150523.1:0-11441 GCA_963574575.1 Galagoides demidoff | reverse complement strand
ACTTTACGTCCTTCATATTCTTATGGATGGAGCTGGAGAATGTTCTTCTGAGCAAAGTATCACAAGAATGGAGGAAAAAGTATCCAATGTACACACCCCTATTATGAAACTAATTTATACCTTTTATATGAAAGCTATAACCAAATAACCTAAGAATATGGGGAAGGAGAGGGAAAAGGGAAGGGAGAATGGGTGGAGGGAGGGAGATTGAAGGGATCACTTCTGAGGTTTATCTTACAGGGGTACAAGTGAATCTTTCTAAGAGTAGAATGTGAACGTTTTAAAACAATAACTGAGAAAATGACATGAAGGCTGTGTTGACCAGTTTGATGGAAGTATTTTGGATTGCATGGGAAAACCGCACACTGTACCCCAGAAGTGCATTAATGTACATAGTTACCATTCAATAAAAAAAAAAAAAATATATATATATAAATAAATATATCTAATATATACATATATATGATTATATATATATTTCCCAATTGTGTTTGTGCATATGTATATAGACATAAATACAGTTACTTACGTAAATACCAGACTAGGTCAGAACAGTAACTTAAAACTCTTATCTTAAAATTATACGTCAGTGGAGTCAGGTGTGGTGGTAGATGGCTACGGTCCCAGGTCATTGGAGGTTTGCTTGAACCTGGGAGTTTGAGACCAAATTCTTTTCCCTTAAAAAAAAAAAAAAAAAGAAAGAAAAGAAAAAGAAAAAGGTTAAAATTATACAAGTCAGAATCTAGATCCTTGTTTTTAATAAATGTCAAATGCTGGTACAAAAATCGTTGTAGAGGGAACGTGGAGCAGAGGTTAAGTGCTCCCACTTTGGGCTACATTATCTGGGTTTAAATCACAGCTGTGCTATTTATTAGCTGTGTACCTTGGGAGAGTTACTTAATCTCTTTGTGTCTCAGTTTCCCTGTGTGTAAAATTGGGATGAGAAGAGTGTCCCTGCTTTCTACGGTAATGGTGAGAATTAATGAGTTAATATACATAAAGTACTTAGAATAATGCCTTCCACCTGAGTACTATATTAGAATTACCTAGTACTCTTATTACTGTAATACACTCCACTGATATTTTTAATGTGCAAATAAATACATTTAGGGGCATTCATTTTGGGGTGTCTCTTCATTTATTAACACAGATAACCCAGAAGCCACTGTTCTTTTGTCATTGCACAGCTTTCTCTCATTGCTGGGCTGACTACTCCATGGTCAACACAACTAGGACAATCCTCAGAAAGTGGGGAAAGGGAAAGGAGTAGTTATTTATTTATTTATTTGAGACAGAGCCTCACTACGTTGCCCTTGGTGGAGTGTTGTGGTTTCACAGCTCACAGTAATCTCAAATTCTTGGGCTTAAGCAATTCTTGCTTCAGCCTCCCAAGTAGCCAGGATTACTATTTTTGGTTGCAGTTGTCATTGTTGTTTAGCAGGCTGGGGCTGGGCTCAAACCCGCCAGCCTCAGTGTATGTGGCCAGCGCGGTACTCACTGAGCACAGGCACCGAACCAGGAGTAGATTTTAAGTAGCCCTGGTAGACTGTGATACATGAACCTGATGGAGACCCATCCTGACTCCATTCCCTCCATTACTCAGAGATCGGAAGTGCTGCACTGTCAGGGGAAAGCACCAGATATATCTCACTGGTTGGAATAGGAAGTTATTCTTTCTCTTCAACTGTTTATTTAGGTTGTGTGCAAATTTCTCATGTAAAGAAAGAATTAGGGACATATAAAAACACAGATAAGGTGTTTAATTTCTTTGCAGATAATTATTTTGTTTCATTATATGGGGAAATACAGACTTTGCACAGTTGGGATATTCTGAACCTTCATCAGTATGTAATAAATGATAATGTTAACGTTACAGCATTAAGTTTTAAAAATTAAACATCAAATACCTAAATTCATCTTTTAAACCCCTTTAATGATGTAAACTTCTAAATAACTTTGCTGAGGTACACTTAACATAATAATATGCATCATGTTAAAGTGTATATTTATTTGCATGTAAGATACAGAAATTTTTCACCTTGTGCAAAAGTTTGCTCATGCCACTTTGCAGTAAGTTGTCTTTGTAACTTTACTCCCTACAACGATTAATCTGTTTTCTGAAATTATAGATTACCTTTACAACTCCTGTTGTCTTCTGTTGGCAGAAGTGGTTGCAAAACCCTGGTGAGGTTCAAGGGTAGGAGACACAGATTTCATTTCTTGATGGGGCAGAGGAAAGTTCTAAAAGAGCATGTAGAATGAGAATGATTGCTGTACCAAGTTTGCAAAGTACAATCTGCCAACATCCTTCCCAAAATTTGTCCATTTCATCTACTTGATTCATTGGCATGAAGTTTTTCGTAATAATCTCCTAACATTCTTTTACTATTAGTAGGACTGTAATAATACTCTTCTTTTCATTTCTTTTTTTGTAATTTGGTTCTTGTTTCCCTGATTAGACTAGCTAGGGGTTTATAAATGTATTGATTTTTTTTTCAAAAAACCAGCTTATGCTTTACTAATTTTCTGTACTTTTCATCTTTTATTTTATTGATCTCCACTCTTATTTTTGTGTTTACCTTTATTATCCCTTCTCTGGATTTAATATTTTCCTGTTGTGTATAATTCTTCTTATTCTTATACATCATTAAGAGGAAAGCTTAGACCATTGATTTAGACTCTTGTTCTCTTCAAATATAAGCATTTAAAGTCATAAATATTATCCTAAGCAGTGCTACAAATGCGATCTGTAATTTTAGATATGTTGTCAGAAATTTTGATATTACTATTGCCCAGTTAAAATATTTTCTTATTTCTCTTTTGGATTCTTCTTTGACTACAGGGTTATTCAGAGGTGTTTTTTTAATTTCCAAACATTAGGAATTTTCTTTTCTTTCTTTCTTTCTTTTTCTTTTTTTAGAGATAGTTTCACTTTGTCACCCTCTGTAGAATGTGGTGTCATAGCTCACAGCAACCTGAAACTCCTGGCTCAAGCGATTCTCTTGCCTCAGCCTCCTAAGTAGCTGGGATTAAGGCGCCCACCACAACACCAGCTATTTTTTTAGAGACGGGGTCTCGCTCTTGCTCAGGCTGGTCTCAAACTCCTGAGCTCAGCTAATCCACCCATCTCGGCCTTCCGGAGTGCTAGGATTACAGGTGTGAGCCACCACACCTGGCCAAACATTAGGGATTTTCCATTTTTCTTTTTGCTAATTTATTATTCAGGTAAAATTCACATAACAAAATTAACTGTTTTAAACTGTAAAATTCTTTGGAATTTAGTACATTCAGAATGTAGTGTAACTATCACTTCTATCTAGTTCCGTAATATTTTCATCACCCTGAAAGGGAACCCTGTGCTCTTTAAGCAATCACTCACATTCTGTCTCCTAGCAACCACTAACCTCTTTCTGTCTGTATAGGTTTGCCTATTCTGGATATTTCATATGAAAATTGAGTCAAGCGGCTCGGCGCCTGTGGCTCAGGTGGCTAAGCCTCCAGCCACATACACCTAAGGTGGCGGGTTGGAATCCAGCCTGGGCCCACCAAAGCAACAATGATGGCTGCAACCAGAAAAAAAAAAAGCCAGGCCTTGCGGCGGGCGCCTGTGGTCCCAGCTACTTGGGAGGCTGAGGCAGGAGACTCGCTTGAGCCCAGGAGTTGAAGGTTGCTGTGAGCTGTGATGCCACGACACTCTACCCAGGGGGATAGCTTGAGGCTCTGTCTCAAAAAAAAAAAAAATAGAAAACTGCGTCATGCAGTGGGTGACGATTTCTGGTTTCTTTCATATAGGATAATGTTTTGGGGTTTTCCATGTTGCAGTATGTATTAGTACTTTGTTTCTTCTTATGATTGAATAATATTCCATTGTATGAATATATCACATTTTGTTTACCCATTCATCAATGTTGATGAACCCAATGTTCATTGAATAATGCAAATGTTGATGAACATTTGGGTTATTTTCAACTTTTGGCTATTTTGAATAATGCTGCTCTGAACATTTTTATATAAGCTTTGTTTGAATATCTGTTTTCAGTCTTTTCAGGAATATTCTGATGAGTGAGATTGCTGGGTCATATGGTAATCTATGATTAACTTTTTCAGAAGTGTGAGTTTTCCAATATTATTATTCTTTTTCAAGATTGTTTTGTCCATTATCTTGACTATCTTGAAATTCCATATGAATTTTAGAATATACTTTTCTGTTTCCACAAAAATGGCCAGTGAGATTTTGATAGCGAGTGCACTGAATCTATAGATTTCTTTGGGGAGTATTGTCAATCCTAAGTCTTCTGATCCATGAACATGATTGTCTTTCCATTTATTTAGATGTTCTTTAATTACTTTCAGTAATGCTTTGTGGTTTCCAGTGTACAAGTCTTGCAGCTTATTGGTCAAATTTATTCTACAGTATTTTTTTATTTGTATTTTTGAGACAGGGTCCTGCTTTGTTGCCCAGGCTGGAGTGCCATGGCCTCAGCGTAGTGCATAGCAACCTCAGACTCCTATGCTCAAGCAATCCTCCTGCCTTAGCCTCCCAAGTAGCTGGGATTACAGGCATGTGCCCCCAATGCTCAGCTAGTCTTTCTATTTTTAGTAGAGACAGGGTCTCGCTTTGCTCATGCTGGTCTCCAAATCCTGACCTTAATCTATCCTCCCACCTTGGCTTCCCAGTGTGTTAGGATTATAGGCATGGGGACAATACTCAGCCTATTCCACAGTATTTTAATCTTTTTGGTATGGAATTATTTCTTAATTTTTTCTCCTTTGTTCATTGCTATAGAAATACAACTGATTTTTGCTTGGTGATCTGTATCCTGCAACTTTGACAAATTTGAGAGATTTTTTGTGGATTTTGAAATGATTTTTTCTAGGCTCAGTGCCTGTAGCTCAGCAGCTAGGGCGCCAGCCACATACACTGGAGCTGGTGGGTTCCAACTTAGTCTGGGCCTGCCAAATAACAATGACAACTACAGCCAAAAAAAAAAAAAAAAAGATTTTCTCTATGTAAGATACCTTAGTCTATTTAGGTTGTTATAAAAAAAATACCATAAACTGAGTAGCTTATAAACAGTAGAAATTTACACAGTTCTGGAGCTTGGAAGTTTGAGACGAAGACACCAGTAGGTGTCTAATGAGGACCTGTTTCATGGTTCACAGATAGCACCTTCTTGCTGTAGCTTTACATGGCAGAAAAGATGAGAGAGCTCTCTGGGATCTCTTTATTAGGGCATTAATCCTGTCATGAAGGCTACACCCTCTTGACCTAATCACCTTCTAATACTATCATCTTTGGGTTAGGATTTCAACATAATGAATTTTGGAGGACACATATATTAAGATCATAGAATAAGATCTTGCCATCTGTGAGTAGAGATAATTTTAATTATTCATTTCTCGTTTGGATTCCTTTTAGCTAGTTTTTTTTTGTTGTTGTTTTGTTTTTGCTAATTCCTCTGTCTAGTACTTTTAGTACAATGTTGAGTAGAATTGGCAAAAGCAGAAATCCTTGACTTGACCCTAATCTTAGTGGTGTGGTAGGATTTTCATTCTTTCATCATTGAGTATAATGTCAGCTGTGGGTTTTTCATAAATGCCCTTTATCATGTTGGGGAAGTTCCCTTCTAGTTTGTTGGGTGTTGTTATGTACCATTGCTTTTAGATTTAATTCTGGTATGATCAGAAGAACAAAGTTTATTGTAATTTGTATAGATGGCTGTTTTGGTGACGCTTCATGTGTACTTTGAAAGAGTACCTGTTCTGTAACTTTTGGATGTGGTGCTCTGTAACTGTCAATTAAGTCAAACTGATTGATAGTCTTGCTCAAGTTTTCTGTATTCTTGGTGATTTTCTGCCCACTTATTTTTTTAATTATGAGGCAGGGCTGCTGAGATTTTCAGCTATAATTATAGACTGGGTTGTTTTCCTTTCAGTTATGTGAGTTTTGCTCCACGTATTTTGAAGTTTTGTAGTATGTTCTGAAACATTTAGAATTATTATGTTTTCTTGAAAAATTAACCCTTTTATCATTATAAAACAACTTTCTTTTTGTGTGGTTTTATAACTTCATTTGATGCGCCTGACAATCACCAGTTAGTTCTCATCCACATTGACTGTCAGTAGATTTTTGAAAGTGGTAACAAGTACAGAGGTGACCAAAGTATAGAGCTTGTTTGGTGAATCTTCATCTTCATTACATTTTCTGGTAAAGCAGACTTCTTTATCTATGGCAATATTCTGTGTCATGAAGCCTGATTTGTCTGATGTTAAGGTAGTAACTCTAATTTTCTCATGATTAGGATAAAATAGTATATCTTGTATGATCTTTTTACTTTTATTGTCTTCATCTTTAAAGTAAGGGTATTATAGATAATGTGTAATTGAATATTACTTTAGAAAAAAATTCTGCATGAAATCCCTGTCTTTTGGTGCAATGTTTAGTCTTTTACATTTATTATATTTGTCAATATAGTTGTGTTTAAGTCTATAATTTTGATACTATTTTATAGTTTCCCTTTCTCCTTTTTTTCCCTCTTAACTTTTTCTGGATTGAGTGCTATTATCTAACATTTTATTTTATCTCTTCTACTGGCTTATTGGATATACCTCTTTGTTCTTCTTCTTCTTCTTTTTTTTAGTCTGTAAATGTAATTCACCACATAAATAGATGCAAAAACAAGGACCATATGATTCTTTCACTAGAAGCGGAAAATGCATTTGATGAGATTTAGCACCTTTTTATAATAAGAAGGTTTAAAAATTTTGAGGTAGATAGGACAAACCTCAAAATGATAAAGGTTATATATGACAAACCCATTATTGAATGGAAAAAAAATGGAAAGAATTCCTGCTTATAACTAGAAGCAGACAAGCTTGCCAGCTTTCACCACCTCTATTCAACACTGTGCTGGAAGTCCCGGCCAGAGCATTGAGGCAAGACGTGGAAATCAACTGTAACCAAATGGGGAAAGACGAGGTCAAACTACCACTCTTTGTGAATGAAATCATTTTATATCCAGACAACCTCCAAAAATCAATCAAGAGAATCCTGAAATTGATAAATGAGTTCATCAAAGTCTCAGATTACAAAATCAACGTACACAAATAAGTGTCTTTGAGGGGCATAATTCTAATGGCCTTTTTTAGGTTTGATAAAAGGCTTTCAAGCACAGAGATTTAGACCCTAGCAGCAGTCAGGGCATATGGAAATTTCCTAGGAATATGAGGGGAGGGAAGTACTAACCACATCTGTAAAGGACACTGTACTTTATACATATAATCCATGTAAATATGTATGAGCTGCATCAGATACCTGAACATTTTTGAAAATAAATTTCTTAGATGAAAATTAATGAGATCCAGATTAAGGACATCCTTTAACCAAAACATGGAAGTCACAAGCCATAAAAAAAGATAGACATATATGATCACGTTACAAAATTATAGGACAAAATATTTACGAACAAAATTAAGACAACTGAAATACTGCTAAAACTATGCATTCTATAAAATGGACAAAGGGTAAATATCTATGATGAGCAAAGAACTGTTATAAATGGATACAAAATGGCAAACACTTGAGTAGAAAAACTTTCAAAAATTGTGAATAGGTAGTTCACAGAAGAGTAAATCCGAAATGACTAATGAACAGATGAAACAGTTTTTCAAACTCAGTAGTAATAAAAGAAATGCAAATTCATAAAAGTAATAAAAGAAATGCAAATTAAACATTGAGCTCCCATTTCTCAATCATTTATTGAATCAGCGAAGAATTAAAAAAGACCGATAACACTGCTGGTAGGGATGTGGGGAAAAGCACTCCCATGCACTGCTCCAGGAAATGTGAGTCATTACAACTCTTTGGGAAAAATCCGGCAATAGTCACAATAAGCAAAATACATGTATGATTTGACCCAGTGATCCTACTCCAGGAGCCTTATACTATAGAAACTGAACTTCAGTGTACAGAGATATGCGTGTGTATCCCCCTTACCCCACACAGGAATGGTTTTTGTGACATTTTCTGCCAAGAATTTCATTTCTGTTAGTATATTTTGGCAATTTATAGGATAGAATAGTATGTAATGAATAAAAAGAATGTGTTAGTACTGTATAGAGCTCTACTCGTTGCTTGAGGGAGTTTCATACTGTATTTTGAAGTAGGAAATGAAAGATGGAGGGAAATATGTATATATTAATAACCTGTTAAAAAACAACAAAACCAGAGGAAAAAATCCCTCTGTGTGTGTGTGTGTGTGTGTGTGTGTGTGTGTGTATTTGCATATGGCTATGTGGGCATGGATAAAGGAATTAAAGACCACACTAGATAGTTTTATTTATTTCAACATTTTAAGGGGGTACAAGGCTGGGCTTAGTGACTCACATCTGTAATTCTAGCACTCTGCTTTCTTAAGGCCAACTCCTTGCTTAAGCTCAGGAGTTTGAGATCAGCAAGAGCTAGACCGTGTCTCTACTAAAAATAGAAAAGAAATTAGCAGAACATTATGGCAGGTGCCTGTAGTCCCGGCTACTCAGGAGGCTGAGGCAAAAGGAACTCTTGAGCCCAAGATTTTGAAGTTTCTGTGAACTATGATGTCACAGAACTCTACCCAGGGTGATAGAACGAGACTGTCTCAAACAACAACAACAACAAAAATATATATAGCAACAAACAGTTTTAAAAATTATTAAGGGTGTAAAAATGCTTTTGTTACATGGCTTAACTTACGGCTGTTAGTGTGCTCATCACCTGAATAGGGTTCATTTTACCAATGGGCCGATTTTTATGCCTCCCCCTTCCTGATTTCCAATGACATCTATTTGTGCCCATATGTGCCCATTGATTAGTTCCTGATTATTGAAGAGTACATGTGGTGGGGTTTTTTTAAATTCCTGAGATACTTTACTCAGGATAATGGCTTCCAGTCTCATCCAGGGTGTTCCAGAAGACATCATTTCATTCCTTTTTATGGCTGAGTAGTACTCCAGTCATGAATGATTTAGATTGAATCTACATGTTTGCAATATACATTCAAGTGCAGGTGTCTCTTTGATAAAGTTGCTTCTTTGCCCACTTAAGGTTGTTAACAATGTTTCCATGGCTGGGGGAGATGGAAGAACTGGAATGTAGAGGATGAAATGTGGAAAAGGAGAGGAGGGTAGGGAAGTTTTCCACATTAATAGAAACAACATGTGCTACAGAATTTTGTTTAAGAGACATTTAATATTTGCATATACACATGCATTAAGAGATGTGTTAATGTTGGTTATAAAATCTTAACAATGGTTATTTCAAGGTGGTGGAATCTCAGGTGACTTTTTTACCTTCTCTCTTACTATCTTGGCAAATGTTGCGTAGCTGGTAAATGGAAGAGCCAGGATTCAATGTATCTGACATAAAAGTACACTTGGACACCCAGCATATGTCCTCCCAAGGGACTACAACCCCAGCCAGTTACAGAAATATAAGCAGAAACTCATTTACCAGAACAGGGGTAGAAAAGGGGGTCTGGATGGAAAAGGAAGGCGGGAGTCCTGTTATCAGAAATGAGAGCCCAAAGACTATCTTGAAGGACTGCACAGGGCTGAGCCCCTGAGTGCAGGGCAGAGCTGCTTGCCTATACCCAGCTGAAGGTCAGGCTGCTTTTAAGACAATGATTCTCCACATGACTGTACCTTGGCATCTCCTGGGAGAGTTAAAAATCACGGGCACCCGCTGCCCTTTCCTCAGTTGTATTTAATAGGTCTAACTCATGTATTGGTCACGGGAAGTTTAAATTACTCCACAGGTGTTTCTAATATGTAGTCAGGGTATTAATAAACAAGAAAAAAATCAACAATCAAGATAGCCGAATTGTGATAACTCTTACGCGTAAGAAGCTGACATGGTAGAACAGCGATTGTCACACTTCTGCTAGCATCAGAATCGCCTAGAGGGCCCACTCTGACACAACTGCTGGGCTCCACCTCCAGAGTTTGTAACTCTGTGTGTCTGGGTTGGGATCTGAGAATTTGCATTTCTCTAACAAGTTCCTAGGTGCTTCTGAGGCTGCTGGTTGGGGCCACAGTTTGAAAATCACTGACCAGAGAAAGAAGAGACCTGAGGGTCCTCTGGGTGCAGCTGTGAGGAGAGTGAGTGTAAAGTGCGGGAACTAGACAGGGCTCGACAATGCAATTTGCCTTTCTTTTTTTAAAATTTAGATAGATTTAGGGTGTACAAGCGAGAGTCACCTTTCTGAATTCTCACTTGATCAATCCATCTACCTGCAAACTCCCTCTAACACAAGTCAACCTCACCTACTTCAAAAGAGAGATTTGAGTGTCATTAGCAGTAATGAGATCTTATCCTAATAAGACTTTATTGCTTGCCATAAAATATATACTTTGCTTGTTTGCCACAAAGAGGTTATCCTAAATGAGAGAAACCCAAGTTTGCCTGACAGAGTGAATGGATGTGATACATTTTGTAAAGCAGTTATCTTTCATTTTTATGTTGTTTGTTGACATTCTCATTTTCTGAATTCAACAGCACATCATGAGTGTGGTTTCTAGGTAATTTTCATAATGTAGCAAGAATATAGCACTTTCTGAAAGCACTGAATTAATTGATTCTGATTAATCTTTTTGGCATTTCTGGTAAGTAAGTAGCTGTATTTGTTCTTTCGAGAGAACCCCACTGACTTGAAAGGAGAAAAGGGGCTAGGTGACTCAGCACATGCTACGGTTAAGGCCCGTAGACTGCTGGAATATTTCTTTAGGAGTTAGGGGTCTTTTTTTTTGGTCATCCTATCACAACCCCAGAGCATACAATTAATGTGATTCAAGGATGCAAAAATTCCCAGCTGTGCATATCCCCCACTAGCCTGTGACAATTTCTTAATTCCTACTATATGGATATTTACTTAGGTTAATTTAAGTAACAGAAGTTAAATGTAAAGATAATTAGTGCAAAAATAGTCTTATTAATCACAATTTAAAAAATTCACTTTCAATAGAGATTAGAGCAAAATCGTAAGACACAAATTTCAGTAATTTCTTTTTTTTTAAATTTCCGACTCCTTTATTCCATGAATATTTACAGAACATCAACTATAGTCAAAACATTGACATAATCATTGAAGATAACATTGGGATAAATATATCAATTTTATGAGGAAACAAAAGCATCATCTACAAATCAATTATGAGATAAGTGTACTCATTACCACCACTCCTAGTAAAGTTGAAGATCCTAGCTAGTACAATTATGATAACTTAAAAATCCTTATTAGAAATTCGTAATTTCTTTTTTTTTTTAATTTTTTTTATTGAATGGTAACTATGTACATTAATGCACTTCTGGGGTACAGTGTGGGGTTTTCACATGCAATCCGAAATACTTCCATCAAACTGGTCAACACAGCCTTCATGTCATTTTCTCAGTTATTGTTTTAAAATGT